>VXBP01007759.1:752035-916829 GCA_013400115.1 Rhinopomastus cyanomelas | reverse complement strand
GCCCACCGTCCGCCCGATTGAATGGGACTCGGCGGCCTCGCACGAGGGTGGGACGGGACGGTGATGCGCGATAAAGTGGTCGGCGGGGTCCGTCTCGCTCCAGGTGAGGCAGTGGCCGCTGCCCAGGAGACGCGGCTCAGCCCGTCCTCGGTAGAAGCGTGGCCTGCGGCAGTCCCTTTCCCGGAGACTGCGACCACCCCGTGGGCGGGAGAAACGGATCCGGGCCCGCCTCGGCTAGGTTCCTCTCCAGCGCCTCTCGCGCCTCTCGGGGCTTCGGGCTCTCCGAGGCCGTGTGTGAGCAGCTCCAGACCCTTCTCTTGCCTGCCCCCGTGCCTTTGCTCCCTGCACTGGGGTCTGTCCGCCCGGGGACAGGCACCTGCAGCAATGGTGACGGAGTGTGTGTGTGTGTGTGTAGGGCGTAATCCCGTAGTCTGTGCAGCCCGTACTGCCTGAGCTCACAGGTACAGAGAATCACAGAATGGTTCAGTCCGGAAGAGACCTCAGAGATCATGTAGTTTCAACCCCGCCCCCGCCATGGTCAGGGAAACCTCTGACTAAACTAGGTTGCCCAGAGCCCCATCCAACCTGGTACTGAACTCTTCCAAGGTGTTTCTGTGCCCTCAGAAACATGGGGCCCAAGCTACATTTTCAGGATATACACAGGAACGCTATTTCAGGTTTTTGTCTTTTGATAACCCTATTTTTGTGTTAAATACAGATTTATGCTCTGTTTGTAGTACTCCCAGTGGATTCAGTGCATGTGTGTGAAGTTGGACATACATGGAACTTCACCCCAGCTTGTGTTCCGCTCATTCCCGCCAAAGACAGGGTACCTGTTCTCTTTTGTCTCCATCCACAAAAGCAGCAAACAAGTGGCTTGGCAATTTCCAGTGACACTAAGGCATATGTCAGTTTGCATCTCTGGTTTTATTTTTCCGTAACAAATACCAGTGTTTTATACTGTTTTGTTATGAAAAATGTATGTGAAAAATATAGGTATATATTCTTTGTAAGCCTCTGGACTTACAGATGCAAAGAGGTCAAGAAATGTGTGTATATATATATATATCTTTTGTATATATTTCTGATCTAGGTTTCACATATGAAAGTTATTTTTTTACCACAAATCTCAGTTATTTAGCACTTTACACACAAGCTCTTCCTTGACCAGTATGGTATCTGAGGCAGGGTCATCCACTGTCAGTTAATCACAGAATCATTCAGGTTGGAAAAGACCTTTGGGATCATCAAGTCCAACCTACTACATCAAGTCAATCCTACTCTACAAGTTCCCCCCTAAACCACATCCCCCAACATCACATCCAGCTGTCTTTTAAACTCATCCAGTGATGAGGACTTAACCGCTACCATGGGCAGTCCATTCCAGTGCCTGACCACTGTCTCCAGGAAGAATTTTTGCCTGATGTCCAATCTAAACCTACCCTGTTGGAGCTTGAAGCCCTTCCCTCTGGTTCTGTCACTAATTACCTATGAGAAAAGACCAGCACCAACATCTCTACAATGTCCTTTCAGGTAGTTGTAGAGAGCGATTAGGTCTCCCCTAAGCCTCCTCTTCCTCAAACTAAACAGCCCCAACTCTCTCAATCTCTCCTCATAAGAGCTATTCTCCAGGCCCTTCACCAGCTTCACTGCCCGCCTCTGCACTTGCTCCAGCACCTCGGTGTCTCCCCTGCACTGAGGTGCCCAAAACTGGACCCAGTACTCAAGGTGCAGCCTCACCAGTGCTGAGTACAGGGGGACAATCACATCCCTACTCCTGCTGGTAGTCAGCAACACAGTAAGACGAGGCAGTCAATGAAAGAAATGGTCAATTGTTAGAAAATACTAATTCAGGAAAAAAGCTCTGAAACTGAAGCTCATGAATAACAGTTAGTAAGAAAACATGTTTTTACTGGCATAGGGATGATGTCAATGAAATGTTGCAGGAGAGGTGAATCACAAAATGCAGATGAGTAATCAGCAGAAAGGCAGCATTGTGCTCTTAAAAACTAAGTGGATACTTCGACAACAATGCAAAGGCAGTTTGAAAAGGGGGACACAAATGAATCTGATAAATACATTTATCTGAATTCTTTCCAGCAGATTGTGAGAACTCTAATGACTCGCAGGGGATCTCGGTGCTTAAGGAATCATGAATTTTCTAAGATCTGGGCTTCCTATCCCCAGAACATCCTCAAAAAATAAAAAGTTTGTAAAGATACTCATTCTGACAAAAGAATCTTGAAGGCAGCTGAATAATAATGCTAAAATTTATATCTAACTGAATAGATAAATCTCAGATATGTGCCTAATGGTCTTCAGCAGATACATCCACCAACGTAGCAGAGACAGTTGGAAGAAGGATTTTGTTCTAAGATCCCAGAAAAAAGTGACTGTTCTCATACAACTGTTTGGTCTTAATAAGCTAATTTGAAAGGAATTTGACTGCAGCAGGTACATAAAAGACATTGAGAGTATGCCTGGGCTATAAGCCTGCCTGAGAAGGAATTAAAATAGCCAGAAGCTGTTACTCTTGCAAAATACCTACTGTCATTAGTTGTTTTGGATTACCCGGTGTTCTTAGCCAAATCAGATACAGTCGGAGCTGGATTTCTCAAGACACAGTCTGTGGTACAACAGAATTTGTAAAAATGCCAGAAGAATCATTTGCATGCTGGCATCACAGATGTCACCAAGTGCAAAGTCATTCTGGACACTAGCTTAGTCAAAAATCCCATTCAATTAATCTGTAACAAAATACTAAATCTGCAGTAACTCAGCAGTTACATGAGAAGGAGGCGAGCCAAAACGATGTAGGGCATAAATCAATTATAAATGTTGAGGGCCTTTTACTTTCTAGGTCAATTTAGTGATGTTATTGTCAAGAAATTAAAGTAGTCTAGCAGAAGAATGAGTTAGTGCCATGTCCATGTTTATGATACTGAATTATGCATTGAGAGATCTGTAATCTCTTGTAGTGGGCCCACATGCTCTCCAACTGTAGTCGTTCAATGTGTCCAAGCCACTTAGTGTGATTCTGCCATTGTGTTTCTCACCAATGGGATCCTCTTCCAGCAGCACAGCATGGGTGTTAATGCCCTCTGCACCACCTCCCACCATGCTCCATTCTTCTGGCAATGACAATGTAGCAGAAATCCTTCCTAGCTGGTGGTGTCAAGCTAACAACCCCAGGCCCCTGACAATTTATGAGGCAGAACCATGTGCCTGAGTTCCTGGCACCCTTTCTCCAGATCCAAGCAGCTCAGAATACCCCAAAGCCAGTTTGCATCCCTCCCACTTGCATTTGTTGCTGCTCTACTGTAACCCAGGACTGGAATTCAGATGTTTCCAAAGGCTAAGCCAGACCAGGTTGAGCAGTATGTTCGTCCTCTCCAAACATGACTAACAAAGGCTTTTTGAATGCTAGAAAAATGATTTGCCCAGGCATAAACCAGAAGAGAATGTGTTTCTGTTTAGTATCGGCCAGATGCCCAAGGCTTGGCACGCTACTCCTGAGCAAACCCAGCTGAGTCCATTGCATCTCATCAGCATGGATCACCCTTAATAAAGGGTCATGAGAACTAATGTTCTAGAGACATTCTGGGAATCCAAAAGCTTCAGAAAGCAGAGTAATGTTCCTCTCATAGTGAGGTTTCCCCATCTCCTCGGAAACAATCTCCCACTTCTCAGTCTATTTCTTTGGAAAGTCTGCTTGTATTTAAGAGGAAAAAGTGGCTGAGATCTTCATATGTCTTACTAGAGTCAGCGTCCGAGGACAGCAGCATTTACACAAGATCATTTTGCCCTCCCTTGGTGATCTCTAAATAGCATAATGCAGGATACTTAGTCAGAGAGGTTTCTGGAGTGGGGGGAAGTAGGTTTTTCAAGTGGTTTTGGTTTTTTTGAAGGTTATTGTTATTTTTACTTCATGTGTCTAGAGTTTGGTTTTCAAATTCAAAGGAAAAATATTTTTTATTTTACTTGTCTGGATTATTTTCCACAGAACTTGTACATAAAGGAAATGAAATTAACTTCTCTCTCAGTTATATAATAGAAGTGAGAGAATTATAACAGCAAAGCATGAACTTTCTCTCTGGTGATAATGAAGGGCTTTCCAAAAATGGTGGACTAAAAGAAAACGGCTCTGACAGTATGCTGCTCTTCGCATCTAAGATTATCAAAACAGAAGTAAATTAAGTAATTTAATACATTATTCCCATCACTGATTATGTTAATCTAATTTATAAATCTTTTGTCATGGTTAGTTGAACAAGATGAGGATTAGACTACTATAAAGATAGTTAAAATATAGTGGCTAGTATAATTCTTCCTGTCCTCTTCCTTCTATCCCTTACTCCCTTGTCATTTTCAATTTCAGGTTACCATGAGTCAGCCAACTGCTAGAGTGTTGCATAGCAGACCATTAAAGGAAATACCTTCAACCAACCCTTAGCTTTATCTTATTTATGAAATTATGCACTATTTCTCAACTGTCTTCTGGGGAAGCGGGAATAAAGGATCTCTGAAACTCTTTAAAAATGCTAAAATAAACAATTAATGGTATGACTCAGCAGATAACAGCAATAGCCAACAAGGTCTTAATGGAGTCATATTTTTGGTTTGGTGCAAAAAAAAGGCAAAACACCACCACCAGTAAAAGGAAGCAAATCGTTTTGATATCAGATGCAGTCCCTTGACTCTGGAATGTGAAGCTCCTACCAGCACACTCTGCTCCTTGTTACACAAGGAAACATTTCCTACATCTTCCATCAGGCACCTCCGAAGAGGAATGAAAACAACAGCTGAAGCTTTCCGCCGGGTGTTGTTCTGCCAAGGTTCCTAATAGTGCCCCTCACACTGTCAAACAGCATCAGCAAAGCCAACCGCAAGCCTCTGTAGATATGAGTCTGGAGCATGGTATGTATCTTTCCGTCTGTTCCCGGTAGACTCAAATATTTACATGAAAATTCCTTGAATAAGAAGGGATTTTTTCCCCCCTAGTTTCATCATGAAAACAATTTGTATTGTGTCGGAGGCTACTCAGTGAGGGCTGAGTTCTCTTTTTGTGTAAGTACTGTCTATCAAATGTAAATCAATGCATTCTGTGTGCTAAGAGTAAAAATGTTTTTCTGACACTCAGATAAATTATTATTGTTGTTTTGACCCTTGTCTTTCATTCACCTCCACTCAGTGACTGACTTTTGTGGTTTGTGAGATGACATGTTGATTTAGGGCCACTGTGATAGTCCAATCTCCTACTTTCCATCTATTTTTATACTCTTCTCCCCTAATGGTCTTATTTGCCACCAGTCTGCATTCTTCTTATGCATTACCAATAAAATTTATTCATTATGTTCTTTGCTCCCCCTTGCTAATGTCTCAGAACAAATTGTTCCCTGCTGCATTATCTTATGCTGAAGGAAAATACAGGCACAAAGCTGGCTCAGGATTTACTTACGATCATTTCGAGCCATCTTTCCTGCAAATCCAGATGAATTATGATTTAAATTCCTCAGCCACAGCCAAAAACTTGTGCCATTATTAATTAGTTATTATTAATAATTGTTAAGTGCCTACAGTGCACTTGTAGCATAAAAAAGGGCAGGCTGCTTACATAAAAGAGCTCTTGGTCTAAGGGGACTTCCTACACAGCAGTCTCCCATGTCTGAGCTAGCTCTTAAATACTTAGATCAGTTAGCAGGTATTAGTTATCTGGCAAATTCTATCTGAAACTGCACTGAGCTCTGCAAGTAGCTGCTCATCTCACTTTGTGGCTCCAACATCAGCAGAGCTTTGACTTTATCAGAGCATGTCCACTGGTCCATACCTCTTCATTTTGTCTGAGCTTAGGCACTTAGATGCCAAAGGAGATGGTGTAGCCTTTCAGTTGGAAGCCTGGACCAACTGTCACCAATTTAAAGCTAACTAGTGCTTGGTAATTTGTCATCAATGGACACAGGAAAAGGTCCAAAGCAATTGCAAAATGTGTTGCAAAACTGAGAATATTCCACTCTGATTCCATTGCAAATATGTTCTGTCTTTTGACCATCTTTCTCCTTTCGTCTCCCTTCTATTTTAGATGAATGACAACACACTTACTATTGCTGGTTGGTTTCCATTCACTGCAAAGTTGGAATAACTTACAATGAAAGTACTGTCCCAGTTATAGATGAATGACAACACTTTTACTATAGCTGGTTAGATTCCACTGACTGCAGAGCTGGAATTACCTGCCGTAAAAATAATGTCCCGGTTATAGACAAATCACACCACTTCTGCTATTGTGAGTGAGCACCTGTGGACTGCAAAGCTGGAAGTAACTTACAAAACAAACACAGTTCCAATAAAGGTAGAAGCTTAGTAAGATGATGATAACCTCTTTAGTCCTTTCCAGCACTGCAGATTTTGCTTTTTGGCAGTAGCTCTAGCCAACTCCATAATTTGGATTTCAAATTTAGTAAGTGATAAATCATGCATGAGACCCAAAATATACAAAGCAGCAGTTGCAAAAATATTCTTCAGTATTTTAGAAAGAACATCGCAAAAATGTTTGCCAAATGAATTAATGTTTCTATAAAAAGAAGTGAAGAAGTGAGCTTTTAGGATATTACAACACTAGCACATGCCATTATTATTACTATGACTAGTTAGCAACAATTTCAAAATTAAGATACACTCTCAAAAATCAGCAAGAAGAGATTCCTTGCAATTGGCCCTAAATCACACTTCCAGGACCAGGGATCTACATCTCAACAATAATCACTCCTTCTGATGAGTATTTGTTCTCCACTTCCTCTGTTAGATCAGCTCCCATGTTTCACAGATACAACCACATAAACATTGATGGATTTTCTGCTGCTCCTTCCAGCGTCAGACAGAATGAAACCATCTCATACCCTCTTTCACAAATTTTTTTCTAAACAAGTATTAATTGTTTGCCACTGACTGGCATGGTGTCGTCAGGAATTTACGTACTACAGTCAACCAACTGCTTTCCAAGCATGCCAGTCATTAAAAAATACTGCTGAAGGGTCTACAATCAGAAAAATTAAGGTTTTAATGGGAATATGGATGTTTTCAAATGCTTGCTGAATGCCGGGGTTCCTAAGTGGCTCATAAGGAAGCACTGCTCTTCTGGAGAATGAACATAAACAGAAGTAGGAAAAAACCCATAGAGAAACATTCCTCACTAGATTCTTCCCTTAGTTTTGTTCAAAACCAACCTTATACTCTCTAGAATACACTTCACTGTCAGGAAGTTCTTCTTTGTAAAACTTTCCTTGTTTCTCTTAAGCTTACTATGCTCAGATAGATTCTACCTTCCCAGTATTTTTCTCTTCTAAACAGCTGTAAATTTTAGCATGGACTTCTTCAGACATCAGCTATCCCTAAAACATTAACTGCTCTATGTCACTAAACGAGATTTTTCAATGTTCCCATAGCTCAGTTTCTCCAAAGCCTCGACTATAATTTTACGGCTTTATTCTAAGCTCCCTCTACTCCTGGGTGCACCAAACTAATGCCTTTATTCAAGGTGCAACCAACTGCTCTTTGCATCTGAACATGGAAATCAACATCACATTTCATGACACTACTTCCACTAGGGTTGTTGTCACCAAAAGATTCTGTGAATTTATAGTAAAAAACAGGTAGCACCAACTGTGTGAAGACAGACCGATTTATAGCCCCAGGAGATGCTCAGACAATCATTTTATTTAATTGTCACAACTGGCTGAACATTTCTAACCTTCTAATTGTGAATAGAGGTTCCCTTGTGCAGCAAAATTATTCTTACAACAATGAACTATTCATTCTGCTGTGACTATGCCAGTGGGTGGAGGGGAAGTGCCAGTATTGTAATGTCTGAAATTATTATTATTAAAACAACTGCACAACTAGGATATCAGTGTATCTACAACGAAATAAAAAGCCTTCCATCTTTAACCTTTTCATGATTTAGCTGCTGGCAACCATAACCATTAGCATCTGATACGGTTATAGCTAAAATCAATAGAAAAAGGAGCTTATGTGATGGTAAGAGAACATGCTCAGACAACAAAAAGCTAGAAAGACGAGAAGTCTGTCCCTTTCCACAGGAGGTGACTGGGTGACAAATCCAGAGCTGAATGCAAATTGATGCAAGACTTCCAAGCCTGTTTCTGAAACCCGGCATCAAGGGAATGCCTTGTGTGCTCCTTTGAAGCAATGACTCAGGGCAAGAGCAGGAAAAGAAGTGTTATTTTAGCAAAAAGGTGGCAAGGTTATAATCTTATAAAAAGGATAAAACCCTGTAGGAATTAATCAGCATTTTTCCTGAGTAAAGAACAATACATGACTTTACAAAGGCAAATAATGTATTTTTTTAAAAAGAAATACCATATTGCAGTGTTTTATAGACTGTTACTCAGGCTGATCCCAGAAAAAGGATAATACTAGTCAGTCTGCCCTTGTAGAGGTGGGCTTTGCATTTAACATTTTCATTTTAGTTTTAAAGCCAAAGAAGGCCAGCTATTTATTCTGATAAAGTTGCTATGCATCACCCTTCCATCTCTTCATCATGGAAATTCAGAAGAAGGTTTAAGTGAGACACATTACTAGGTTCGTTTGACAAAAATCATTCACTTCACTTGCATCTCCATCATCTAAAATAGACTTGGAGACTTGTCCCCCCATCTGACCAAGGTGCAGGGATTCCTGCTTCATAATGGTCCTTCCAGGACCTCTCAGGTTATGCAGAGCACAATGGAAGGTGCTGCAAGCTGTGCTTGGAAAGGGAGAAGAGTTAGCTAAATCACAGCTGATGCAGTAGCCCAAGGAATCCTAAAGGGATTTTGTAGATCATATTAGCTCAAAGCACATCAGTAGAAGTGATGCCTTCAATCCTGTACAAAATAAACCAAAAAGCACTGCCTTTGAATTGCATGTGACTTGTATGGGCATGTAGGATATTTCATGCTAGTAAAAAAATACTGGTGTGCAACCATATGTTAACTGGGAAAGCCCAAAGCACCTGATTTTTTTTTTCAGAAAGATCAGCCTGAAAGACTGCAGGAGGGTCCCAGACACAGGAGCTCTGCTTGATCATAGCTCAGTCAATGAGCTTACTATACAAAGCTCTTCATTTGTAGTATTTTATGGCAAACTTTGGATGTATCTTTTAACTCACAGAAACAAGCAAATTATCCTCATTACCTTTGCATGACAATGTAATGCCGGTTTAAGTGCTACACAAGTATCTGGCTGGTTCCTTTTGTGTGGTTTGACCTTTAGCACATGCAAATCAAATGAGACTCTGACCCATATAAGATGTGACCTTACAACAGGGCATTTCCTTTTCCCTTCGGTTCCAAACACAGCAGCTCATATTTTCATTTACATGAAGATACTTTACATCAATTAAATCTGAATGTTATGCTATAATTAAGATCCCTTTGCACTGAAAAAGTGGTTCAAAATGCATTAATTAATTACACTAAATAAGCACACAAGAGACTGCCTTGCAGTTTTTGTTCCTCCTTGAAGAATTTTCTGAAGTTAACTGTAATTTACAGAATTGCTCAGCTTCATAAGCATTTCTTCCTCAAATTCTCTGGCTTTTGCCTTTTGCACTTCTTAGTACTTTCAGTGAGGGGTCTCAAGCAGCCACAGATGAGTTTCTGTTCCCTTATCCTACTATGTACATTTGCTAAATCTTTTACAGCAGGTTTTCTTCAAAAGCCAAGAACTTCCTATAACCTCCTTTGTACCTATCAAGTTTTGCAGATGTACTCTCCTGAGATGCTGACCTCACTCGTTTAATGATTTCTATGCAGCTACTGCATTCTGACCGTAACTATACGAAGGAGTTCTGACTGTAAGAACCAGGGAAAGCTTCGTCTAAGGCTACTCAAAGGACTCAAATGTAAAAGCAGCATATCCACAAGGCAATTTCAAAAATACACCTTAACTGTCCAGTATTGCATCTTCATTGTCTTTTCTCCTGATATTAAATAGAGAAACTCTTTGTTTAATGTTAAATTTATTATTAAGGATGCGAAATTGGATAACAGTTTTAGACGTGCACAGAAACCGCACACTGTTCGTCATCAGTAGAGAAAGACAGAAAGGAATGCTTAGTTGAGAAGAGCAGTCTTCCAAATTCATCAAAAATGCCAAGATTTATGAATATAAACCCCTAAAGACAGAAATGTTGCCACTGTTTCACTGTACCATGGCTTTATCCAAATGCAAAGATCATGCAGGATTATACTTTGCTGAATTCTGGTGTCTGGAAATAAAAGACAGAAATAAACAATGAAGAAACCCTGTGCTCACCAAAATCGGTCATTTGCAAAGCTGACCAGGAATCTTTACACATTAAAAAGGAAGGGTTAGAAGATATGATGACATGAAACACAAATCATAATCCATGTTCAGAAGAAGTGGCGAGTAGAGCTCACCTAAAAGATTAGAAGGATAGATCTGCTAATGCTAGGTACTGCGCTCTTTCTGTGCTGCCTTTTAAGCTCCTCTGTGGCGGAAGGAAAGATCTTGGCAGTCCTTGGTTTCATGCCTTTCATTACCATGACACCCCCATACGATCCCTTCAGCATTGTATGTGTCTTCCTTTACCTCTCAGCAGCAGCAGCAGCATCAGTTACTCAATGGGAAATGTCTCAAAATAAGCCTTTCAGTTGAGGAGTCTGCCAAAACGAAAACATTTTTAGAAATAGACAACTGATCTCATAAACAGAAATAAATCTAAAATTAACTGAAGCCAAAATCACATGTTTCCCCCCCTACGCCCCCACCCAGGTCTCTGGGTGTTGGGAATCTTAAGCTGTACTCTCCATTCTGAAGCAAAATTAGATTCACAGTCTGAAAACTAACCTCAGACTCAAACTTTTGGTGGAGTGGCTTGAAATTATATCTTCTATACTTAGATATAAATGCACAACTTTAGATTCATCTGTACTTGTAAGTTGTTTCCTAGAAACAAAATCTTATGATTGCAGTTCAATTAGATTGTGTATTTTAATTAATTCTCTAATCTTTCTCTGCAAGCAAATCATCAAATCGAAGAGGCATCTGTACCTTTCTAATTGACTTAAATAGAAATAATCAATGCACACCCTTTGGGCTGATTTGGAACCTGGATTATTTCTCAATGAGTAAAACAATACATCTACCAACAAGCACATTTTGTGGAGACAGAGAGTAATAATCTCATCAACAAAGCGCTGGGAAAACATTCGGCTAAAATCACATGTTTCATAGGTAAAGCCTCTTCTCCATCCACTGTTACGAGCTTCCCTTTGACAATTGGTATGAACTAGCAACAGTCTGTTTCTTCCAGAGATTTCTGTAAGAAAGAAGTTAGGATCTGGACAACATACCTAACTACAGCTATGTAGAGATCACAGAATCACAGAACACTAGGGATTGGAAGGGACCTCAAAAGATCATCTTGTCCAATCCCCCTGACACAGCAGGATCACCCAGACCAAGTCGAACAAGAACATACCCAGGTGGATTTTAAATGTCTCCAGTGAAGGAGACTCCACAACTCTCCTGAGCAGCCTGTTCCAGTGCTCTGTCACCCTCACCGTGAACAAGTTCCTTCTCATATTGATGTGGAACCTTCTATGCTCCATCTTACAACCATTGCCCCTTGTCCTATCAGTAGATGACATTGAGAAGAGCCTGGCTCCATCCTCCTGACACCCACCCTTCACATATTTATAAACATTAGATCTTTCTGAATAAAACACACCAACAACCACATTTTCCACCTTTTTTCTTTTTGTTTTTCCAGAGAGAAGGGATTTTTTATTACACCCATGCATTTTATTAAAGGATAATGCTATTGTTATGCTTGGAAACCAAGAAGTATTTCCAAAAAAACTTACCTTGAACTAATTTTTACAGAACACAGACCATTTACTCTGCAAACTTAATCTCTGGTACTTGGAATTTCATCGACCAAACACATACTTCATGAACAATTCCCACAAGGATTCATGTAACAGGCTTCATTATGTGGAAAGGGCATAAAGCAACCAATGACCTAAAATGGCTGCTCAGCATTATGTTGTTCTGTGGCTGCTAGCATGATTTACAGCTATGCATTTTCTGCTCTGGTTTCTTTAGCTTAGTGCTGAATTATAAATGAACAACTGGATCCTGGGATTCCTCTTCCATTTCAAAAACAAGATTAACCTGATCAAGGGACAGTTTTTTAACAGAGTAAGCCAATGAATTCTTTATAAGGAAATGCATTATTTGGAGAAAAAGACCACAAGTCCTCTCAGACCTTTCCGTTCTGCTCTTAAAAGCAGAAAAAGAAAGCTGGATGCAAAACCAGACCACACAATCACATGGGAGCTAGTCTGGGGCAGTTCAAGGAACTGCGGATAAGCAATTCACAATGTTTCATGTGAACAAATATATAAGCAACCAGTATGCTTTGGCTTGATTTGAATCTGGCAGGGGGATTGGACTAGATGATCTTTCAAGGTCCCTTCCAATCCCTAATGTTCTGTGATTCTGTGAATACACATGTGTAGTACATTTGTCAACTGACACAGACAACACGTGCAGTCTGAAAAATCACCTTCAGTCTTCCTGACAATATGGATCTTTCCATCTGCACAACAGTTGTGGTCCATAGCTGTTATTAAATAATGTACGCAAATGCTGCAATCTTGTCCCACAAACGAATTATAAATAATTACTGAGCTTTTTTCTTAATAGATGATGTGAGCTTCTGCCTCAGGGGATTGTCGGTCTCCCCAATAACGAGCTGAAAAGATTAAAAATAATATACAACACCAGGAATGAGGAGGAGCCTGGCACTGTTCAATCAGAAAGGCTTGAGAGAACACAACTGGTATGAAGGAAGAGGAGAAATAATTGTCAAGTTCAAAGTCAAGAGGACATTAGCACTAAAAAGCCATCTAAGTTTTACTTTCATACTGGATGCAACCTCAAGACCTGCTAGAGGGAGAATCACTTTTGTCCATGGAGCCCATACTTGCTATATTTCTAGCTCTCACAGCTAGACCTGAGTTTTTAAAATTAAACTGATGCTTGTCTAGGTAGGTACTACTAAACTAAGAGATGCTCTTTGTGCTTACAGGTCCCCCGGATGGGCACACAGATTGTCCCTGCGCTTTTTAAAAACACCCAGCATGTGGCCATGCATCCCCGTGGGCCAGTCCCAGGGACTGGGGTGGACTGGGGAAGCATCTGTGAGCCGCCTGCATCCTCTCACCACAAACACTAAAATAGTTCTCGGGCTGTCAACCACGGCCTAGGGAACAAGAGAAGGCTCTTCAGCTCTCTCCTTGCACTATAGGCCTGGATTATGTTGATTTAGCCTTACTTTTGTAAATAAGGTACCAGGATCTGCCAGCAACATTCCTCTCATTTTATCTGATCTCATAAGAATTATTTTTAGTAAGAACTGGTTTGCCCTGAAAAAAAGCTATTCTCTAAAAAAAGCCTTGTACACTTAAGACATATGGGACAGAAGGAAGCCTGCATCTAGCATTACATTTTTTCAGTCACCAGAAAAACCCTGAAATTGCCCTTTTTAGCAAACAGAAAAGATAAATGGGTTAGTTCTGAATTGAAAATAATAGATATGCCTTGTGCCATTCTTGACAACCTTCTCTGAAGTCTCATTAGCTCACAGAATATGTGCACGACTCCTACCTCTTCTTACAGAAAAGTTACACCGGTATAATTCCACTGAAATAACAGTTGAACAGCTGTAGTAGAATGGGAGCTATTTCTGTCACTTGTCTCACAAAAGTTAATCGAAATACATACATCAAAGCAGTAGCAACATCAGCCAGTCCCCCTTTCTGACAAGCTTACAAGCACAGCAGACATCGCTTGAGGTCATCATACTCTGTATTTTGGTACACAGATTTAGTGAATGGCATGCATGACATGCTTACTAAGCTACTTTGGATAAATATGGAAAAAATCTGGTGGTGTAGTTGTCACAGACCAGAATGGTTTCATGTGCTGTGTAATTTGAAGGGAGATTCCTTTGCTGTGTGTCATTTACCTTTTATACATTGCTGTTGCTCTGCATTTCATAACCATTAATTCTTTGGATGCCCGCACTGTGATTTTATACACATATACACATTAAAAAAGACAGAACTGAGCTTTCTTATGTGATGTCACGTTCCAGTCCACAAACAGCTTTATTGGTCTTTACCATGTTTGGGAACAAAGGGAAAGGTATGCCAATGACGTGTCTCACGTTAGAACAATTTCCTTATCACACTCGGAAAAGATAGCTCCTGTCTCTTACACACATTTTATGTTCACACACATAACCTTGGCATGGCACAGTCTGAGAAAAAGGTGTTTCTTGTGTTTCATAGGTAAAGCAGTGACAGCCTTGGTCGTGTGCTAAATGATAAACAAGCTGGCAAGGTGAAGTCAGCAAAAAACTGTCATGAGTTAACTTCATTTCTTAAGCCATGATCCTGCAAGTCATTGAGTAGGTTGGGCTCTGTCACACATGAATTAACTGTTGGCATAACTGGTACACAGCAAACAGCATCCTAGATCACTAACATCTTTGGGAAAAGAACTGCCTGTTTCTGTCCAGTGTATTGCACAGCTCACTGAGGGCTGCCTTTCCTGGCACACCTGTAATGCACATGCTATGCTTCAGGCACTGTTCATTCACGACGTTGACACCACTGGGAGAGAATTATGATATTTAGTGTACAACAGCAATTCAGGATAACGTGGGATCAGTTCCTCCCTCCTGCTCCTCCTTTGGTACTCTGAAACCAGCCTCCAACGCCTCTGTGCTTCCATTTCTCCCTGTGTGGTAATAATTGCCCCATCCTATGAGGGCTGAGAGATTGCTAATGTGTTTAAGGTGAACTCATGTCTTTGGTTTCAATTTTCAAAGTAGACATAGTTATTTTATAAAGTAGGTTGTGGCATTGTAGATAATAAAGATAAGGGTTCTTGTAGCTGAGATTTTTATAGTCTGTATTTAAGTCACTGTTTTCTAGCCGAATTACAGCATTATAGCAAGTTCTAACTATGAACATTCTATGAAGGCTGAAAGTTACCACACAGCACATCTGCCTTGCCTGGATACTCAGGTAATTTTACCAAGGCAACTCAGTCAAGAAAGAACAGTGTCATTTTATCTAAAAAACACTCATGTCCTCTCCTGTAGAAATTCCAGCCCATCCTTACTCTGGAGAGGGATGACAAATACTTATATCGAAGAAGGGGTTTTTGCTGATCATACCACAAACCTCTCAATTTGGCCAAATCTCTGAAAATTCAGTCAAAAATGGAGAGCCTCAGATTAAACAGTGATCCTAGGACCAGAGTAAGCAGAAGGAGCGCTTGGTAGCTGCAATGTAGCAATGAAGGAGACTGAGAAACAGGGATGGAAACAAGGAGATAGAAAGGCAAGATGGGGAAAAATTGCGATGGTAAGAAGGAAAAGCTAGAGGGGCTGGGAGCTGAACACTTCAAAGTTGCATTAAGAGCTGATTCCTAGGTGTGTTTCTCAAAGAATCTAGAACAGAACCCAACGTTTGTGACTTGCAGTATTTTTCTATTTTTTTCTAGTGAGATCCACTAAAAAAGTTAATGTCCTGCCTCCCTGCAGCCAGCACAGCAAGACGGCCAACAGCATCCTGGANGAGACGTTTAAGACCCAGCTGGATGTGTTCCTGTGTGACTTGGTCTATGTGATCTCACTGTGTCAGGGTGATTGGACTAGATGATCTTTTGAGGTTCCTTCCAATCCCTAATGTTCTGTGATTCTGTCATTCAGTGATATAATTCTACATAGTAAGAGTTATCTGTGGACCTCAGCTTCCATCTGTGGATCTCGAATTCCAGCCTTTCCAATGAAACAAAGGAAATTTAACATGGCAACACATGAAAGGACATCAACTTTCCTTCCTTAAGAAGCAAATACATGATTTTTTTATGTATGTGTGTGACTATATGTGTGTATAGATATACATAAACATAAACTGGTTTGAAGGGAACTTGTCAATGCACACAGAAAATAGCAAATACAAGAATACAAGAACTGGAGTTTAACCATGGCTCATCTGCTTTGACCACTTCCATTTTTATACAGTCCTCCTTTCTGCCACCTCAGACAAAAGTTCCTCCAAGTCATCTGCTGCATAAGATTGACTTCAACATTTTATAATTAGCATTAGAAGTATTTGTGTGGTGGTAGACCCTAAGTTAGTGGGTGTTGTGTAAGCACAGAGGAGAATCAGTCTCACACAGCTTTGCAATCGAAAGAATCTTGACTGTAATTCCATAGTGGGAACTTTTCGCTGCAGTGCTTGAATTGAGTTAAACCAACTCCCAGCTCATCTCAGTAGCTCTTTTGCTTTTATTTTTTTCTGCACTTCTTAGGCTTTTATTTCATGTTTGTTCATTTCACACTTTTTCAATAAAAATTAAAGCATTCTATATTTCTTCATCCTAGATCTTCTTTCCACCAGCTCTGCTTCTGTGCTTCCTTCCCACAAGTAGCTCATTTTTTGTTTTTGTCTTCATTTTCGCTTCCATCTTCTGTCACAAGAGATGAAGCATGAGCCTGGATCTTGCATTATCTTTGTAATTATTTGAACCTGTATTACATCTTCAGACCACCTCTATAGTCATGAGAGTTAAAACTTGATTTTTTTAAAATAAAAAATTATTCTGGGCAGCCTTCCAACAATGATATCAGTCTTGTAACTTTTGCTGGAGTTTGCTGACATCCTGAAAGGATGATCTCAGGAGGTGCTGTCTCCGGGCTGAAAGGGCCAGCAATGGCACATCATAGTCAGTCATTAGCCTGCCCACAGCTGAGTATTTTAGATGTTGGAACAGTGCAAGGGGGGACAATGAAGTCCCCCAGGAGGCAAGACCTGGAAATCTGGAAAAAAAAAGACTGCAAGAAAGATGTGCAGGGGTGATGAGGGATAAGCAGAAGAAAACCTACAGAGCAAAAGGAGGAACTTTAGAACTCAGAGGCAGAAGCAGCAATAGCCTAGAGGAGAGATTTTCTTAGTGTGACAGAGAACAGGAGAATAAATTGTGATTAAATTTTTGTTATAAAACAATTTTAATCTATGATCAAAATGGCTGGCAATATCAGTATGAGATCCAGTGATAACTGGAGAGATTACAATGAAACATGATAGTCTGCCGCCTTTTCTCCTCAGCTCTGCTCTATCACCTTTCTTATGCACCCATATTTTCCCTGCTTAGGCCTGCTCAGATCCAATGCAAGTTAACAGCAGCTTTACTATCAGCCCCAGGAGGAGCATGGTTGTGGATTACTGTAAATTGAAGCCAGCCTTGGCAACGTCTTCACAGAAGGGCCAGTTCCATATCAAGAAGCACAGGATGTTTCACTGACAGTGTTAATGCACCATGGAGCAATGTAACCACAGAGTTCTGGCAAGTGACAAACGCTGGCAACATGGCAACATGACAAAAACTAGAGAGTCCACAATATTCTCCTACCTACAGTTTCCACTGACCCTAATTATAGTTCTGTTGCTAAAGCTATATAATTTGGTTTTTAACAGCGAACCAAAACCATAGGAGTACAGAACTTCTCAGAGTAACTGCACACATTCTGCTGGATCAAAATATTTTGCTTTTAGTCAGAGTTAGGTGAAAAATGAATTAAAAAATTAGATAACAAAACAGGTTGGACTAAAGGACAAGAACTAACAGCAGTTACTTAGGGCTGGCATACCTGTATCTTTGAACTTCAGATGTTTAAATTGATGATAGCTTTTTACTTTAGTAACAGGTGGTGGATCCAGTAGAGGCCACAGTGTCCATGTACTTGTATTCTGAGTGTAAATCTCCTTTCTTCAGGGTCAACAAAAGACCTAAGTACCATTGGTATGGTACAGAGACTGTAGCTTATAGTGATAGAAAACTGTTTATTAGGAAAAGAAGATGTTGACCTGTAGCTCTCCAATAAACTATCATTTCACTCACTATGTGAATTCTTGTTTGGACCTTATTGTATTTTGCCCTTCTCCTATATCTTTATATGTGCTGCTTTGTTTATTTTGCTATTCAAGTTCCTACTATGTTTCTTGCCCAGCTTGCTTTTGCTGCACAATTGTTATACATGAGTGAGCTGATACCTTCCCCAGCCCTGACTGATCAGTATTTCTCTTGTAGCATCAAGAGCTGCCACCCTCAGCTGACCCATTCTCTAATGGAGATTTTCCACCTGACAGCCAAGCATGTAGCAGGAAGCCTGTGTTTCCATCTCCATGGGGGAATGGGTGCAAATCCAGTATAAAATCCAGTTAAGGTGAATGTAAGTAGAAAATCTAAATCAAAGCAGAAGGGTGGGAAGCCCAAGGCAGTGACTTCTGCAGCTGCTGTAGGAAAATTCACCAGAGCTCATCTTTCAACATGGCTCTTGGCGTGGAAAATGGAATTTCCTCTGACCAAAGTGAAGAGTGGCAAGGGACATGATTTTGCATTGTAACTGATTTTGTTTCACCTTCAAAGGCAGCATGATTAAAATTTTGATTCTAATTATCTGCCTTTTTTTTTTAAAGCAGCAGCATCTAACTAATTCCCATCGGTGCTGTCTCTCAGATCAGAAGAAAAGCTGTTTCCAAAACATACTTTTTCAGTTCCAAGCAGTCATATGAGAACAGTGACCAAGATGAGTCAGTTTTATGGTGTTCTTATTCTGTGGCATTTAATAGTAACATAAAACCAAAAAATATGATCAAAATACCAAATCCTAGAAGGGGGTGCTGGCTGCTGTGTGAGTTTGCACTCTGACCTTGCTTTACATTTGTGTGCTAAAGCAGAGTAAGCACACATCGTATTATGGAAACAAATACAATTAAACCAATACATTCACAGTATCACAGTATCACAGTATTACCAAGGTTGGAAGAGACCTCATAGATCATCAAGTCCAACCTGTCACCACAGAGCTCAAGGCTAGACCATGGCACCAAGTGCCACGTCCAATCCTGCCTTGAACAGCTCCAGAGTTGGCGACTCCACCACCTCCCTGGGCAGGCCATTCCAGTGGCCAATGACTCTCTCAGTGAAGAACTTTCTCCTCACCTCAAGCCTAAATTTCCCCCGGCGCAGCTTGAGGCTGTGTCCTCTTGTAAATGAACTAATGAAAGGTGTAACGCTTCTCAGAAATGATGTGCTCAGTAGAAGAAAATCTCTTGCAGTGTAGTATGCGTTAACATAATACATTTCCATGCTTAGATTTTCAAAACTGCAAGATACAGACGTTTACAGGTACGTGTTTCAAATTGTAAAAAATCTCTTTTTGAGGAATACACGATTTATTTTTTTCTGACACACTGAAGAGGAATAATGTTCTTTGTTTATGCATTTGCTCAAGCAGTGGAATTCTACATGGCTAAACTTCACTTAATCATGTGTATCATTTTAAATTAGCTCAGAATCCATCTCCAAAGTTCAATTTTAGATCACAGTCTTGAGAGGAACTGATTGATCACAATACCTACATCCAGATGCACTACAAATAAGCCAGGAAAGACAAATAAGCCTCTTGGCATAAAATAAATGAGCTGGGGGAAAAGGAATGTGAAAAAAGAAAGAGCTAAGGGACAGCAAGAAAAAACCTGCCAGTGGGAAGAATGCAGAGTTGCAAGCCCTGGACTCTACCCCACTTGAATTTCCTCATATTACACCTTCCCTTCAGCCCCTCCTTATTTATTTTTATTTCTTTCTGTTTTAACATCACCTTTCTGGACAATCTTCCCTGCTCTCATCCATCAGCTCTTCATTTGCATGCCTTTTGAAACCATTCCTTTCTGACAAACCTTATAAACCACTCAAGAGTGCCGGAATCAGAACAGTTCAGAAGCGCCATAAAGCATTGTGCATGGTTTGATCAATGGTGGCTGCCTGAGTAGGCTTTTAGTTCCAGAAAGTACAAAGAAAAACAGAATAGGACCTTAAAATGAAGGTAGACCATAGCAGACCCCTCATCATCCTTCCATTGGGTATATGGGTTTTCCGATTCTGGAGCTGTGAAGACTTTGTAAGACATGGGTGAAGGAAAGTCGAAATGCTTGTTTCATACCAGTGCTGCCAAGAAACAGTAGTCGAGTATCGGAATAACTGCCTTTTAAGGAATCTGGGATTAAAGGTAAAATCCTTCCAGTCTGAGACCACATCTCCTTAGTTGAGAGGCAGCCTAACAGAGAGGAATTCTTCTTCCTGCACAAGCTTTCCTCCAATGACGGCTAATTAACCCAGTGTTACAGTAAAGATTTACCATGTTTATCAGGTCTGACTCAGACCGTATTCATCACTATTTAAGAACACAGCGAAGATAACTTGTCTTATTTTTGCCCTTATTCATGTATCTTGGCTTGGCTAGAGGGTCATATGAATTCAGAGAAGTTCAAGCTCTTAGATCATGTACAAGATACATTTTTACCAGGTAGTACCGCTGACAGTGCCACATTTATTACCACCATACTGCTCTGTTCCCGATTTTGCTCCTTTTGTTTCCTATCAGACTCCCTAGAGAACTTAGTTTGTACTCATTCACACTTCCAAATGTCTTCCCAGATGCTCAAATCCCACTTCTGTTATTGCAGTTTTTTAAAAATTCGTCTGGATGCCTTGTGCAGAGTGAGGACTTTACTGTTCCTTAGCTCAGTGTTCTCCTGGCTGGACTCCAGCTCAGGTAATTATATCCAGGGCTTTCTCAAACTTCTCTCTAGCTGCATTTGGAGAAGTAGTTGTTCTCTGTCTTTTCTGAACTGCTTTATAACACTGTGGATACTGAGAGCTAATGGGATATGTACATCAGAGAGGCTGTACATTAAGTTTTGGGGATCAACGAAAACCTTCCATGGAGGGACTGAAAAGACTGTCACAGCCCTTTCTTTCTCATTTTAGCAGTATTTTAAGTGGATAGTTGTCACATAATGTAAGAGCTGAAGGACAAAAATATGGTCCAGATTAACCTGTTGTTGCTATTTCAATGTGGAGGCTTCTCCCTCTAAGTTAACATTCCAAATATAGCCTAGGTTTGTTCAATAGCTGTTCAGTGGCTTATGACACTTGGGCCAGTTGTCAGAAGATACTAAAAAATAGATCTCTCACTTATTGGGAGAAATATCAATACAGAGGCTAAAGAGAACAAGCATTGCTAGAGGTAATGTTGCTGCATCAAACTACAAAACAACAGCAACAGAAAACTTAATTTTGCAATGTCTGTGTTACATCTGCTTGCTAACCAGCATTCTTTGATCCTGGGACTTACCCAATGCTAGATCGGGACACCTCAGAGTATCCTTTCTAATGAAAAAGGATTCAAACAGAATCACAATGAGTCTGAAACACCTAAGAGAGAGAAAAATTTGTCCATTTTAACTAAGAAGTTTGAACCAAACATTTCAGTAAATTACAGAAAGAAAAAAAATACAAAGCAAAAACCAAGAGATAATAGCAATTAATCTACTTACTGGATGCTGCTCATTTCCTGCAGGATAAGGGCATGGGGACTGGCAGCAAGTACTTATGCAATCTCATCTAACTGCTCACTGCAGTGCAGTTCTTCCAAGGCAAAGAAATGGATATTCACACTTCACAGGAGTAAATTACAATCAATTCTCATTCTTTCACCTTGGAGGGATTTGAGCTGTTGCTCTCAGTAGAAGTTAGCTGTTCCCTATACTGGGCAGAAGTGCTGTACTCATGAAAACCTCAGCAAGACAAATGATTCAGGAGAGGTCCATGCTCACAAGAAGTTTAAAAAATGCTTTTCTAATCTAAACATAAAGACTTTATTTACACCATGGGCCATCTATCGGAGAAGTATTATCAGAGAGCAGCCTCATCTAATTGGCCCTGCTTGGAGTGGAGTTTGGACCAAATTACCTCTGGAGGTCCATTTGAGCCTGTTATTCTGGGGTTATTCTCCAGCCTCCATGATAATAGCCTATCTGGAAAGAAGGCAGCTGTGCCCACTCTGCACCTACGTGGGGAATCCTTCACACATGGAAAATCCTACTAAGGGAAAACAATAAAATAAAGGTATATCTGAAGCAAGGGTAATAAAGGTTATATTCCATATTTGTTGGGTCTGCCTTCCCCTCAAATCTTCCAGGTTTTAAAAGCTGCCAGGTCTGCCTTAGCTTTTGTATTTTAAAAATATAAATTTATACTCAGTCGGGCCATGACTGAATTTGGATCAATTGCTGAATTAGGTTCTCCAGAGCAGTTACAACCATCATAGACTTCATATGATGATGTCTACCTTGCTAAGATGGCTTCTGAACTCATACCAAAAGGTGCTTCAGGGAGGGGAACAAAGATAGGGAAAACAAAGGTCCAAGGGTCTGTGGAAATGTACATCTGGAAGTTTAAGCTAACTTTACCCTTTTGCAAAGCTAAGGTAGCACAGTCCCTATGCAGTTTTGATGACAGGACTTGGCTAGTGAAAAAATAGCTGGCACCAAGTTCAGCTTCTTCCCCTTCTGCTAAACAGTCCTTTCATGAAAAAAGAAACGGACCCCCCTGTCCTCGGTAACATTTTTATCCTTCCTCCCCTGCAGCTCAGTGGTATGTAAGCAGTTATAAATCTGCACTTGAAGTGCTGTTGACTGTTTTAGAACTTCAGCAGTAAAGGAAATAAAGCAAGCACATAAGCATGTAGTCCTCGCACAGTCAAACATTGTATCTGCTGCTGGGTGCAACTAAAAGCATGGCTGACTACAGAACCAAATAAAACTGTAACGCGCTATCGTTTAATTTATATCACATGGATGTTTTTGACATCTTTGTAAGCAGAAACCAGGAACGGGTTGCATGTTTGCATCAGAAAATGACAGGAGCAAACTACTTTTAGGATTCTTAGTGCAATCACAGAATTGTTGGAGATGGAAGGGACCTCTAGTCCAAATTCCTGCTAAAGTAGGGCTGCTAGAGCACATTACAAAGGACTGCATCCAGGCGGGAATCAAACCAAACACTGAGGACAAGGACAGATTCAAAACATACAAACATGTTGGAGAGCTGGAATTTTTATGAAGAAGAAATAACTGCTCTACAATGACTTCCATGCAGAATAGATGTAGCTTGCTTATGTCATACCAGCAGAAGTTAGCTGGGTGGGAAGGATGCTGTAAGAACTGTAACTCGTATTTCAGGCTTACAAATTTTCAGAAGAGGTGATATTCAAGTGAAGTAAATTCTACAGCTTCAAAAACTTCATTTCTTTTCTGTTTGAAAATGTCTAATCTCAAAAAGGTTTTGAAGCCAGCTAGCAGACAAGTAAAGATTGTTTTATCACATCCAATTCAGGGGTTTCATATTAACCGTTATGGGTAAAGATGTCTAATGTAAGAACAGCAACAGTACAAATTTCCGCAGTACCCATCCCCAAATATTCACAACCACTTCAATATATCCTCCAAGTACTTGACAAATATTACTAGGTCAAATTGCATCGAGCAGTCATAGAATCATAGACTCATAGAATTATTAGGGATTGGAAGGGACCTCAAAAGATCATCTAGTCCAATCCCCCTGACACAGCAGGATCACCTAGACCAAGTCACACAGGAACATATCCAGCTGGGTCTTAAACGTCTCCAGTGAAGGAGACTCCACAACTCCCCTGAGCAGCCTGTTCCAGTGCTCCATCACCCTCACCGTGAAGAAGTTCCTTCTGATATGATGCAGCTTACAACCATTGCCCCTTGTCCTATCAGTAGATGACATTGAGAAGAGCCTGGCTCCATCCTCTGGACACCCACCCTTCACATATTTATAGACATTAATGAGGTCACCCCTCAGTCTCCTTTTCTCCAAGCTAAAGAGACCCAGCTCCCTCAGCCTCTCCTCATAAGGGAGGTGCTCCACTTCCTGCATTATCCTTGTTGCTCCAGCAGCTCCACATCCCTCTTGAACTGAGAGGCCCACAACTGGACACAATACTCCAGGTGTGGTCTCACCAGGTCAGAGCAGAGGGGGAGAAGAACCTGTCTTGATCTGCTAACCACCCACTCCAGGATGGTGTTGGCCCTCTTTGCCACAAAAGCACACTGCTGGCTCATGGTCATCCTGCTGTGCACCAGGACCCCCAGGTCCCTTTCTCCTACACTGCTCTCCAACAGCTCAGTCCACAACCTATACTGGTACCTAGGGTTGTTCTTGCCCAGATGCAAGACTCTACTCTTACCCTTTTATTTCATTAAATTTCTCTCTGCCCAGCTCTCCAGCCTGTCCAGGTCTCGCTGAATGGCAGCACAGTCTGCTGGGGTGTTATCGACACCACCCAGTTTTGTGTTATCAGCAAAGTTGCTGACAGTGCACCCTAATCCCTCATCCAAGTCATCAATGAATAGATTGAACAGAACTGGTCCCAGCACTAACCCCTGGGGCACTCCACTAGATACAGGCCTCCAACTAGACTCATTGACCACTACTCTCTGGCTTCTATCCTGGAGCCAGTTCACAATCCACATCACTAGACCACATAGATGGTCATAGGGATCTTATGAAAGAGAAGCAAAAGCATTGCTGTAATAAATAAAAATTTTGAGAACACTGCCAGTCTTACTCTCTGCAGGGTCTTTACACATGGTATGAGTCTACCACGGCATAATCCTTACCTTACTTTGGTCACTTAGTAAAGAGCCTCAAACTGCTCATATATGTTTCCGAAAACGCTGTAATAAACTCCTGTTCTCAAAATTCATTAAGACAACAAAGTATTTTATTCTAAAATGTTGTCAGAAAAATTTAAGTGAATGGTTGAACTGCTGCTTTACCAGGAAGTCCTTTTTGGCTGCATGATTGTGAACATTTGTAGATGGGCAAACTTAAAAAAGAATGTGGAAATAATCATTAGTGAGCCAAAGGTGCCTGTGAAGATCACAGAGGATATGGACAGGGATATTAAGAGAGTGCTGTCATTCAGCTAGGGAAGATCAAACAGAGCCAGACAACAGTCAAGGGATGTCAGAGTACCATGAAAGTTGCTGAGGATGTAGGAACAGACTGTGTAGTGCTGTGGGATATAAGTGAAGGTGTATAAGAGAGGTCTCAGGGAGATACAGAAAACCAGAGGAGACAACATTGTGATGGAGCTGCCTAAGAAAGTCTCACAAAGCTATGAAACACAAACATCAGGATGATGACCAAAACCTGAGAAGGCTGAGAATTGCTGGTGACATAAAAGCAGCCAACACAAGGGAATGCAATCACATCAAGATGGGCTGTAATTACTGGGTATAGCTACAAAGATGTTTAAAATAATAAAGTCACAGCGTCCAGTTTTTATGGGGACGTGCTGCTGGAGATCAGGCACCAATAAAGCTAAAGGAAGAAGCAGTTAGAAATATGCCAAGGAAAACCATATTATATCACAAAATAGAAAAGAAAAAATAATCATTGCTAGGAAGCATGAGTGAGACACTGAAAAATGTTTTCAGCAAAAGCCTCCGCAGCCTTAGGAGCCTTCTTGGAGCAGCTGCTGAGCCTGAAGAAGGCTATAGCATGCTAGGGAATGCGAGAGCAACAGTAAGATGCCAGAAACAGTGAAGCAGATTGTGAGCTGAATGATAAATGTGTAAACTGCTGGTTGCTATAAAGGGCCACAGTGTCAGGAAGAGTTGGAGCCTGCTGTTCTGCTTCTGGAGGCATCCAGGAAGAATGCAAGTTGAAAGAACACTATAGGTTGAATAGCATCAGGAAACACTGAAAAAGACCACAAATTTCTTTCGGCCTGGTCAGTGGAAGGATCCAGACTAAGGCAGTGAATCACTAGAGTGGTCAGCCATGCAGTCACGTAGAAACCAGGCTGTGATCTCCCAAGGGTCCAAGATACCAGCAAAAAGCTCAAGAAATAATGTAGATTGCCAGGGGGAGTGAAGAATCCTGCATATAAACTAGGGACAACTGAAAGCTGTGAGATCTGTCAGGAAGCAGAGGGTAAGGTTGCAGACTGAAACAACTCAGATGTCTGGTTTCACCATTTGACTAATAGAAGAAAGATGTGACCCAAGATAATTCCACCTGCTTCTCTTCTAGAGTGCAAAACAGAATCCCTTTCAGTTCTGTCTTAAAGCAGTGAATGCCTCCTGCTGAACAACCAATGGAAAATAGCTATCTATCCTATGTCATTGTATGTGTTCAAACTGGGTCTTGGAAACCTAAGAGAAAAACCTTGGAGACTAAGAGAAAAAATTAATCTCTTTGGGACAGGGTAAAACTTCTAAGGGCTAAATTGTGCTTAGCTCTGTGTGTGGTTGCAGAGAGCCCGTCATAGCATGATTACACAGCAGGCAGGTATCACTGGCCACTCACAGTGAGTTTATAAAATACTGATAGAGAAAAACAGTGTGGAAAATATGTTTTATCCATGCAACATCTAACTCCAGAGCACCTAAATAGAGTAACACAGCCAATGTATTTATAATTCACTGTGCCAACTGGCTTTGGAGCGATGCCTTGCTGGAGTCTGGGCAGAGCGAGGGCCTCAGCCCCCATCTGGCAGCCTGGGTTTGCTGAAGAGACACTCTATTTGAAACCTGCACATCTTCCCAGGGGAATGATGATGACAATCGGCACCACCACTTCAGCAGCACATCTCCTCCCTCCCTCTAGCACAGCTCAGCCTTAGAAGAGATATTCTGCAGCCTGTGTTTGGATGGGGGGCAAAGGGGGAAGAGACAAAGCGTTATTTTTTGTAAGATCAACTACAGAATGCTGAAAACTGCCAGGTTTCCAACCTCTTTCCTTTGTTTGCCTTAGGTCTCTCGGTTTCTGTATCAAGCTCTGGTTCAGCTTCCATTAGCGCTTCCTCATCAACATCATTAACAATGGTTTCCTCACTGAGGGTATCACTAGGATTATACTTGCTGCCAGAATCCTCTGGCACAAAACCCCTGTCTGAATCACAGCACAGAAATAATTAACCCTCATGATACTTCTCTGAGGAACGAACAGAATATCTAGTAAGATTTATGTGGCATCAAACTCATCCTGCTCCTAAGGAGAAATACATCCACATGCTGAAGTTAGCATTGCCACTGAGAAGCGAGGAAGTTCCTGTGTCAATGCAAAACACATATTCACCTCACCTCTAAGTGGCCTGCATTACCTTAACTGTGTTAGTTACCTTACATGCCTAAACAGCAAACCACTGCTCTGGCCCTGGATTAGATCATGGTTTCATTACAAAAAAAACCCCAAACTATCAGTGTTAGCACATTTTCAGCTTCTGTTGAAACTGGTCGGGCTGGAGTCAGGCAGGGCAAGACTATCTTACTTGAAATTACGAGTACTGGATCTGCAAACAGCCTGCAAACACTCCTGATTATATTCTTACTCCATGAGACTAGATTTATTATTCAACCTACAACTCCAGAAACTGAAATAGAACCACCCGAAAATTTTCCCCGCATATGCAGAAGATTGTTGCCCCACAGAAGAGAAATAAGTATCAGGATTTACACAAATTTGCATTTTTTTGCTGGTTTCAGCTCTAGAGACAGGTTTTCTTTCCCTCCAAAATGTAATCAGTCACTTCAGTGGCAGACAATTCACAAGCATAGCTAATTAACTTTCTAGATCCAGAAGGATCTCCTCCCAAAAGCTGATAATATGTCTCAATGGGGAAGAAGAAGGATATTATAGTGCTAGTTGGCTGGGAGAGATCTCTGGAGAGGAACATATCATACAGATTTCTGTCTGCAAGAAACCAGTAGTCTGCTAAGATCTGGAAGCCTCAAAATCCTTTCACTTCTGTTGGGAATTTAGTTCAAAGCAGCTGCATGTAAATTTTGCACAGCAAATGCTACGCTGGCAAATCTTTCTCATGATTCTTGCTTCTAAATCAACAAGAGTAAACTATAGAGAAAAGGAGCTAGTTTTAGGGCAGCCAGATTTACTCTGTTTTAAAATAAAAGTGAAAACAACTGTAAGGAGAAAATAAAGCATTTTAAATATGTATGAGGAGAAGCACTGCCCTGCCTCATCTCTTTGTGAGACACAGATTGGCTGGAGTCCTTATAAATAGAGATCTGGTATAGAGATTCTTCAGAAGTCATGTAGCTACTGTTTGCAGCTCCTCTCTCCCCCAGACAGGAGTGTCTAAGAGGCAGGGAGACAAGGAAAGGAGGGTCAGCATCAAGCTGAGAATTGCCTGAAGGCCCCTCATCTTTCTCCAGGCTCCAAAACGATGAGAGCAGTGAGTATTTCCTCTTTCATTCACATCCCTTGCTTATGTGTTTCTGGTATCTGTGTGACCTCTGAACTTCTCTTTCATCTGAAAGAAGGGGGAACTTTATCAATTACTCCTGAAGTAGTAAGATCTTCAACCTTTGACTTCTTTCATGCCCATCAGAAAACAATAATGAGATCAGTAAAAGTTGCTAATGGGAGAGAAAAACACCTCAGCGAGAGCACAACTGTTAGAAGACATTTCAAATCTCATTAACTGTTATCCCTTCAACATAAAGCCATAGCCCTGGTGTGTAATTCACACACATATTCTCCCTGCCCCCACTCCTACTCACTACCTAGGATCTACTTTCAGATTTTTAATGTACTCCAAATCTTTTGAAAAGGCCAAACTTATAGATCTGAGCTTAAAATTTCCCTGCAATAGCAAGCCAACCAGGTAAATACTTGCAATTTCTGTCACAAGGACTGTAACAGCAGCACCATGTTGGAAGTGAGGAAGCACTTCCCAGCACAGATGCCAAATCTCACATATGCTTTACGTAGGATTGTAAGCCCGAGAGCTACGCAAGCTCTGTATCAGACAGAAAGCTGCCATGCTGTAGACATCAAGGCAACGCGTGTGCTTGCAGCTGTTTCACAAAACTGGCAATGCAAACGCCAAGAATCTACTTCAACACTGATTTGACCATAATTTGGATCTCCACCTGCACCAACTCTTGACAGAGGACAAACACTCAAACAGGAGAGGTGACCAGGCCTTACTGTGCTGGGCATTCTCAGCAACAGCTGTTCTGCACAGTTTTTCTACTGCTGTAGCTACAGGAAGGGGTACATGGGAAAACAGCTGCACTGCTGGGGCTTCCCAAGTTCTGTCTGCCAGCTGAGCTGCCCACCACACCTGTGTGTGTGCACAGTACGGGGCAGCGGCTGGCACCCTCTTCTGCCTGCAACTGGCACCCTCTTCTGCCTGCAGCTGAGAGGATGGGAGAAGTTGCTGATTCAGATCCACTCTCCTTACTCAGCCCGTCCTACTTCTTCTAGTGGAAACTACCACCTCTTCAGATCTGCCTGCAGAGTGGCTCATATGGGCACCCCCTAACCTACTTTGGTCAACCTGAGCCAGACTTAGCTTAAATGGATTAAGTAGGAGATTTTTGCTAACTCAGTTTGATTGAAGTAGGTTAAGGGGCACTCACACGAGCATCTCTGCAAACATCATAAGAGGGCATTAATTCCAGGCAAAAGGCAATGACAACTGGCTGGGACTACCTGGCTGGGACTGGCACAGATAAATCAAGAATCTGTTTTAACGAGGCTGCACAACGTTAGGGACAGGCATGACTTTACTTTGCAAGTACCAAGTGTGATTATTTCGCACCAGCTGCACGTTGGTGCTCTCACAAGTGCACAGTGGGAAGGTGAAGCATGTTAGTGTTTGACTTTACAGAGCTGTAGTTGTTGGTAGGGTTCACCTACCAGGAAGGTTCAAGCTTTTGCTCATGGCTGCCTTCCTGCAGGCTGACCTGAGCTGACACGTGGTTTAGAATTAGTGGTCAACTTAGTTAAAAGTTCCACTGCAGAAGTAGTTTTGCACCAGAGGACGTGGCAAAATGTTGCTTTAAGCATCTGATCTCACTTGCCTGGTCAGGTGGTTAGTACTCTTACATCAGCCATGGCAGCATGACTAGCACAGGTAAACCAGCCTTAAGTCATGCTTATCAAATAAAAAGCTTTTCCATTTAAAGACTGATGTAAGAAAGCGATGTGATTCCAAGCGTGCCAGCAGATGATCTAATGCCATCTTAAGCACCCTCAGAAACTTCATGTAATAGTGATACAAAATCCATTAGCAGTTAATGCTCAGCGTGTCTGTCTCCTTCCAGAGTGCTCCACATGCCAGTTCATGAGCTGGCTACCAGATGTGTTCTTCTGATCCCAGAAGGGCATCACGAGGACTGCTATTTCACTCTCACATCTCAATAGTCACTGTTGTGACAGTACAGAGTCTGTTCTCTAACATGTCTCTTGCATGATGGCACATTATTTGCATGTTATGCTGAAGGGACTAAACTGAGCACTCAACAGGAGTCAAAAGCAAACAGCTTAACAAGAACAGTCAGAACAGCATCCAAAAATGAAAGAGCACTTTCTGTTCACACAGGCTGACAACATGGGCCCATGCAGGGACAGCTTGTGATGGCTACTGACATGCACATGTATAAACTCCCTGACACTAAGATAGGTATGACCACATTAAATGACAAGGGTTACTTCTAATGGTTAAAGACAACTATGAAACCATGCTGCCTTGGGAAGGGTTATGGCTAAAATCATACAACCATGGAATGGTTGATATTAGAAAGGACACCTCTCACTAGAGCAGGTTGCTACCGGGTTGTTACCATGGGAGGTGTAGATGATGGTGTGCAAGATCCCCAGTGGTCCCAAGCAGGGACCTGAGTATTTTCCTTCACAGCAACAAGGACACTAGGGAAAAGGAACAGGGAGAGTAATAGGTACCCAGGTCTCATCCTGACTGAAGCTGTGACTTGGCTGGGAGAGGCACCAGGAAAAGTCTACACAATCCTGCTGTCCACAAACAGCCCTAATTGTCATAAAATGTATTTCAATGCCCAAGCAACACTGATGTTTAATTATCCTGTTAGAACACTGCAAGTCTGAATCACTCAGTAAGATGCTTGTTTGCAAAAGAAATAGAGAATTAGCATTGATGCAATTAACTATATATGGCTCAGCCTGGCAAAACCATTAGCCAAGCTGTTTAAAACATAAAACCCATAGAAAGGAGCAGGATGTTTTATGCTCCTTCAAGAGCTGTGAAGCAAAAACCTGTGGCTTGGTTTGGCATGTTGTAACCATCAAGGAGCAGTAACTGCTTCTGACTGCATGGGTACTGACTCATGGGTACTGAGATTCAGAAGCCGGTGAGATGTCACAGACCTTGGATCTTGCTGTACTCAGCTGTCTGCATCTCTATGCACATAAAGGCCCTTCAAAAACACAAGGGAAAAAAAACCCCAAACCAAAAAACCCACCAAACAGAAAAACTCTGCATGGCTGAAGTTTGCAGCAGTACAAATCCCAAGTCATTTCAGACTGTACACACACAAGAATGGAATGTGTCATCACCATGCCCATGCCTTTTCCTTCCTTTGTGAAAGGTTGAGTTGAAACTATTTTGAAAGAAGTGGCTGTATCTCCTTCTTTAAGCATTAAGCACTCCTTGGCAGCAATAATTGCCTTGTAACGAACTCCTCATTAACACTCTTTTAAACCAGTATAACTGCATTGACTTTTTGTTGCTCCTGGTCCAAGAAGAGGATTATCATCTCAGCACCAAAGTCTCCTCTTAATTAAACCGTTACAGATGAAAAAAGAATTCCGCTGAAATAAATGGAATGTCTCTCGATTTATGGCAGTGTAACTGAGATAGAGTTCGCCCTATTGTTTCCCATCAAACCCATACTTCAGCATGATAATGCAGTTCTATAAAGCTGCTTTTACCTGGGAAGACTAGCTTGTTTTACCTACCAGTAGTACATCATGGTGACAGATAACTATATCAAGGAATTTAATAAGCTTATCTGAGTTCCTTCTCCAGGAAAGAAAAATACACTTGCAAATAGGAATATGGCACCTGCTTCAGATTAAATAAAAGCATTCGTGTCAAGAAAAGGAAACCAAATATCTAACCTTCAGTAATGCTGGGCAGCTGCAACTTGCATGGACTTTGTAGCAGTTGCAAGTACTCCAGGTCTCTGTGGATCATATTTTAAGGCAGAACACGAGGTTCTTTCTACCAGTTTGTCATTTATGCAAAGGAAGACACCAGATTAGAAAAATGAATAAATTACCAGGAGGAATCCAGGTGCCTGAACATAACTATACAAAGCAGAACTTGCAGTGGCAATGCATGTAGAAGCTTGATCAAAGAGCGGCCATTAATCATGTATATACAGGTTAGATGAAGGGAAAAGGCCTGAGGAAAACATGTATGAAAACTCTTAATCACACAAGTACTTACATTATTGCTTCATACCTTTTTGTGACCTTAGATTCAAGCTAAAAAAGACATTATCTAAGGTGGTCTGGGGAATACAGCAAGGATCTACAAGAGACTGAGGAAAAGGTAAATGAGGCTTTATAGTATTCCAGATTTCACTTACAAGTGATGGAATGGCCATTAAGACCGCTGGAATGATTTCTTGCATGGAAAAAAGCAGGAGCTCCAGAAAAGAATGCAAGATAAGTATGTATGTTTTAGCAGAATTCTTACTAACTACTAAATTATTATTGGCTGGATACCAAGCACTCCACACAGTGATAAACAACTGTTCATTTTATTTCACTAAACAAAAAGCCCATTGAAAGGTTTCTACTATTACTGCATTCACTGGAACTCACTTGAAAAATACAGTTTTGGATATATATCAAGTACAACTTACAGCTGAGTAACTGCAGCAGACTAAGATACTTTTCAGACACGTCAAGAAAATGTTCTGTTCTCCAAGCAAGAGAAGAACAACACAGTGAAGCAGCACTCTAACTATAGGTATCAGACATTCCCTGAGGCTCAGAAATAGTCTCTCTTTATAATTGCCAGGACTTCAGCAACTGGCCTTGCTTTCAGGGGAGCTGGTTTCACATACAGCCCCACTTTCTGGTGGCAAGCCAGCAAAAACAGTAGGAATTCCCATATCCTCTTGCCACCAAAAAAAGTACATTCTCAGCAGCTGTGTCAGCACAACAGTACATCAGCTCACACAATAACCGGGAAAAATGAAACTATCTCGGTTTAAAAAAATGTGTTACTAAAAATGGTGCTGCATTTAATCCAAGCATTGGTTTGATCCCCAGCACAGCTACAAACAGCTGTGGCAGCACATCCATGGGGCCACAGGTGATGGTGGTGGTAGCGATGGCAGGGAAGATGAAATCTGTAAGATCTGTAGCCAGAAACTGTGTGTCAGGCTGTATATAACTGCCATAGTGACACATCATATTTTCTTCAGAGGTAAGACCAGCTATGAAATATCTCGCAGTTCTTTGCCCTGGCAGTTTGTCACCTCCAAAGCTAGGCATAAAAAATAGTTTAAAAAACTACATCCTGAACTGGATCACAGAAATCATCTGGGTTAAGGAAAAAGAAATACCAAAATAGGTTTGTTTTCTAATCTTGCTCTGTTGCATTAGCTCAGCTGCAGAAACTATTAAGTACAGGGCTAATGACTGGCTGCTGGCAAACTTCTAAGACAACTCTTGTGTCAAGAAACACGTAAATGATTCTGACCATTTAAGTCAAAATTTAAATTACCTGAAAAGCAACCCTGAGGTGCTTCAGACAGGACGCCAAAACTGGTGCTCCTGCATAAAGGAAACATTCATGTCTCTCTTGAAAACCTGTGTCCAAATTTGGTGAGCAATGGTTCCATGAAATGTTATGCATTTTACAGGCTTTCTCTGCCCAAATCTTTCATTTTCATGTATTCACATCCCTGTGTGTCTGTAAAACACTAACAAGAGCAATTCCTACTCTGCTGTTATAAATGGCTATGCAAAACCAACAGTTGAGTAGCACTCCCTCCAGGTTAGGTTCTGTGCTTGGGTAACTGCTGTAGAATCTGTCAATATATTTATCATGTTTAATAAAACTGTTGATCATCAGCCTCTATGAAAAACAGCTCTTACATTTCTGAAGCTCAGTTCCTAGGCACAGCAGCATCTGAACTCTGTGAACAGTTCTGGAAACGAAAAAAAAATAAAAGTCTTAAGCCTTTGTACTATTCATAGCCTCCACTCATTGGTGCAAAGCCCTTTAACAGAATTGTTCAGACCACATAACACCCACCAGTCGCGATTTATTACAGTTTGGCAACCTAATCACTGCAGACTGAAAGAGTTGATCCCCACAGTATCAATTATTTTCTGCTTTACTGACTCAGGGAAATTCATTCTAGTTTTTCTCCCCTTACCTCCCAAACCACCCTTTTATTTCTATGTCACGTTTCTTCATTCTCCTTTGCACCTATTATGCCTTTTGTGGTCAGAAAAACTACAGCTAGTTATTTCCCCATGTTGCTAGTGGAGACTGGAATGGCCTGCATAATTTGTCCCTTCAATGCAGATCTGCCAAACTTTCCAGTTTGTTTGGCCATACTGTTGAGGTTTGCTCAGTTCACCAAAACTAACTATAAGTTATGAGTCATTATTAGGAGCTTCTGGGTCCTCTATTTCTGGAATAGAGAGTAAAGGTCTGTGATTTTTACGTATTTATTGCAGTTGCAGCAGTCACACAAACTCTGTAACACGGTGTTACAGACCTTACAGCACTGTGGCTGGCTACAACCTTGGCGCAATTACAGAATAAAAATCACAAGTTGCTTTAAAAATGAGATTATAAAAAAGCTAGTTCCAAGCCCCTGCATTAAGTTGGGACACCTCATCTTTTGTGCCTAACTCGGATGTAATCTTCAGCTAAACAAAGGCCTTTCTTGACTGAGAAAACACGGATGAGACTGAGCTGTCAAAGCCAGCCGATACAATCTCCTGCTCACTCAACGTCCGGTTCAGGGCTGGCCTCGGGCCCCGGCCTAACCTCCAGCCAGGCCTTCCTGGCAAGGCCGGACCGGACTGGGCCAGACCCTCCCTCGCCCCAAGGCCGGCCCACCCGCACCCCAACCCCTCTCCTTGAGCCCCATATCGGCGACTGACGCGGAGACGACCCGCTCCTGCCTGGCGGAGCCCCAGTGTCGCCCACACCGGGCGTCCGACCGCAGGCAGGCCGGCAATGGGACTCGAACCCGTGACCCCCCAGGCCGCTCCTTTACCTCTGGTAGGGGCGAGGCGAGGCTGCTGCGACACCTCCGCTCCTGGCGGGGTCGCTGTGCCAATAGCGCCTCGCTGCAGCCTCCGCTCCGGCGGGGCCGGCTTCGCCGCGTCACGCGCTCCGCCATTGGACGGCAATTCCCCGCCGACCAATGGGAGGAGCCGGTTTGTAGTGACGCCGCGCCCAACGTGGGCGCCATCTTGCCGGCGGCGGGGGTAGCGAAGGGCTGCACCGGCCGCGTTGGTGTCCGCCCCGCCATGCCGCACTACCAGGCCTGGGAGGAGTTCACGCGCGCCGCCGAGAAGCTCTACCTCGCCGACCCCATGAAGGTGCGGTGGGGGCCACGCAGGCAGGCCCCGCGGGTGGGCGGGACGGATGGACAGACACTGAGGGAAGCATGCGCAGAGTAGGCCCCAGGAGGAGCAGCTGTGGGCTGAGGTGATGGGGGCCGGCGGGGGTGTCTCCGGCGCTCTCTTTGCCCTTCCGTGGCCTCCCGGGGAGGCAGGTGGTTCCCTGGACCTAACCGGTCTGGGTGTAACTGTGGTGGCCTGCACGGGGGAGGCAAGAAGCAGCAGAGAGGAATGGGATTACGTCAAGGTGTCACACCTGATCTCCCTTTCCCACGAAATGGGAGGGAAATCTCAACGACCCAGTAAAGGTACACTCGTATCTTGCGTTGTTGCCTGCCTTGTCATTCCAGACTGGAAGATGTTTGCTTCCTAAAGAGTAATTGTTCTGAGAATTGCCTTAGGTTGTTACGACTTTTTGGTTTTGATAACTTTTTTTCAGTAATATAGTTTATGCAACTATTAAAACTAACTTCAGTCTTAAGAAAAAGTATTATAGTTCAGCCAAAAGCATCACAAAAGGTAATGTTGAACTCATTATGACTAAGAAAACTTTAGTAAAAAAGGGCTAGTTTTCTTTACCAAAAACAGGAGATTTGAAGGAGCTTTCAGAATTAATGTTTAAAGTGTGCTTTTAATTAGCTTTAGTTAGTTCAAATGCAGTTGTCATCTCTCAACGTAAAATTGGTTTCTACCTTACACTGTGTAACAGTCAGTGAAATGAAAGAGAAGGGATGTCGCTGTAGCCAGGAGTTGCTCTTCCCCTTTACTCAAGGATCCTCTAAAGACAGTTTCTTCCCATCTCTGGCTTATTGTTTGTCTGTTTAAATAAGGCATTTCTACAGGCCCCAGATTCCCAATACAAGTATACTCCTTTAATTTGGCAGAGGACCGTTTGAATGAAATTGGGCTGATCAGGAAACTGAAGGAAAATGAAGAATTGTGGGAGGTGTGTGGTTTTGATGGGCTGGTGAGAGAAGGTAGTGGGTGGTTTTGTCTTTTGCAGGAGCAATTTATGGTGCCCTGCTGCTTGTGGCAGCCTCTCTTTGCTTTTGGGCCTGCTCAGTCAAAGCCTTACTGTTAACTGTCTTTGCAACTGCCATTACTCTATTCATAGTGGTTTTGAACACGGCCAGCGTTAAGCTTCCTGATGCTGCTGTAATACCAGTTTAATGCGTCAGGCAGAGAAATGTGATGGTTAAGCTTCCACACCCTCCTGACTGTAAGATTAGTGGCCACCATTGCTGAGGACCACCACAGAGATGGTAAAAATATGAAGTGGTATGTAGTTATAATAAAACAGGTATGAATTTGAGTAGATTTCCTTCAGATAGGAAAATTATTTGCTGTAGATGTTTATTCCCAAGATGTTTGTCATTTCAGGTACGTGTTGTTCTCAAATATCGACATTGTGATGGGAACCTCTGTATCAAAGTAACAGATGATGTAGCTGTAAGTACAGAAAGTATTCTTTCAGGGTTTATTGTACCTCTCGCGAACTTTCATTTTGTTGTGAGTTAACTTGGGGTTCTTGGTCATTGCCTTGAAATGTTTCATAGGGGAAATCAGAACCCTTCTCTGCTACAGGCATTCTTACCTGCTCCCAGTGCTGGAAAGGTGTTAACACTAGTGGTGAGGCAGGGGATTGGTTTCATTTTGGTTGGGATTTCTTTTGTTTTTTGTTTGATAAAGTGGGAAGGAACTAATATAGCTGAAGGAAAAAATAAATTGTTTTCTGTTATGTCTCTGAATTAAAACAGCCATTTAATGCTGTCAGAGGTTGCCCTGTTGACAGCACTAAATAATGGAACATTCTGGGGTTTATTCATTGTAAAATCAACCTGGGAAGTCACTCTTGTGCTATGCAGGTGGAATCACAGAATCACAGATTATTAGGGGTTGGAAAGGACCTCAAAAGATCATCCAGTCCAGTCCCCCTGCCACAGCAGGATCACCTAGACCAAGTCGCACAGGAACATATCCAGGCAGTTTTCAAAAGCCTCCAGAGACGGAGACTCCACAACTCCCCTGAGCAGCCTGTTCCAGTGCTCTGTCACCATGAAGAAGTTCCTTCTCACATTTATGTGGAACCTCCTGTGTTACAGCTTACACCCATTGCCCTTTGTCCTATCATTAGATGACACTGAGAAGAGCCTGGTTTCATCTTCCTGACACCCACCCTTCACATATTTATAAACATTAATGAGGTCGTCCTTCAGTATTCTTTTTCCCAAGCTAAAGAGACCCAGCTCCATGAGCCTTTCCACATAAGGGTGGTGTTCTGCTCCCTTTATCATCTTTGTGGCTCTATGATGAAGTCTCTCCAGCAGTTCTTGAACTGAAGGGCCCAAAACTGGACACAGTATTCCAGATACTCTCACCAGTGAACCTCCCCTTCTGATCCACCCTAGGATGCTGTTTGCCTTCTTGGCCACAAGGGCACATTGCTGGCTTCGTAGTCCGCAAAACCCAAATCCAAGCACTCCTGTGATAAGTCACTGGCATGCCACTCTTTGTTTCTTTTGTGTTTACAGGCTTGTTTGATGAAGGAGTTTCTTTTTATTTCAATCAGATGCTGTGTTCCTTCCTTTAGGTTTTACTTGGGGGAGGGTATGCCCTCCAGTGAGAAATCAGTGCTGAACTGATTTTATGTCACTAGCAGCTTAAGATTACAGACTGTGAAAGGCAAAACAAACCTGCTTTAAAGAGTGTAGAGGATAGCAAAGTAGTTTCAGTTTTAAAATCTCATTCTATTTTCAGACAGAACAAACAGGAGTGTCTTTAAAGACAGCTTTAAATTCCAAGTTTTAGCACCTTTTTTGAGAGAAGAAAACAGGATAATTCCTGAGCTTCCCTGTTTTCAAAATGGAAGACGTGAGCCTTTCAGAGAAACATAAACACAGATGTGTGTATTTCAAAACAGGGCAGATAGGTATTGGCGCTGCCTCATGGTAACGAAAAGCCACAAATTAGCATCTACATACTTACCTTGGTTTGTTCCAAGCACAAGAATGTTGTGACTATAAACAGGATCAAAACAGTTGAAGTGAAATCTGATATTAAGCAACTTTCTCTTACAGTGTTTGCTGTATAGAACAGACCAGGCGCAAGACGTAAAGAAGATCGAGAAATTCCACAGTCAGCTAATGCGACTCATGGTGGCTAAGGAATCCCGCAGTGCTACCATGGAAACAGACTGAATTGCTGAAAGTAAAATGAAATGCTCTGGTCATATTTCACTGGAAGAAAATATCTCTTGGATTTGAACAAATACTGGGACAGGAGATGCTTTTATGTACTGAAGTGGACCGGTGACAAGTCTGAAGCATTTCTCCCCCAACCCAGACTGTTCTGGAAAACTATGAAAAAAAATGCTTTCAGTTGAAAGCTTATATTTATTTTTGAGACTCAAACAAACTACTATTACACAATAGGTATGATAAGACTACAAGCAAATATTTTAAATCTACAGTACTCTATTCTGAATTTGATGGGCATGCACAAGCATGTTTCTGGAAAGTTAACTATAAAATCTCATATCTATTTTGTTGTGTTCATACCTTATGCTGGTGTATTCTTACAGTGTTAACCTGACTAATACTGTAGCATGATGACTGGATCTAAAATTACATTGGTGGGGTTTAGAAGGATGAACTGCAATGTTAAAACTGCCAATTTGTAGTAGCAGAGCACTAGCAAGATTTTAGCTTGTAGTATTGATCTCAGTCATAAGCTGTCCAGCTTTGTCTGTGATGCAGTTTCTAGAACTATTATATTGGCTAAATATTTAAACGTGTATTTTTAACAATTAAAGTAAAATTTTGCTTGAATATTGCTAGAGATAAGTGAGAAACTGAGAGGTTTTTTCCTGTTTACAGAAATACTGTTATTAAAAAATAGTCAGTGGCTTTTTTCCATACTTGAACTGTTTTATACTATCGGGGGACCTTTTTCCCATCCTTGCTTCAGGCAGAGTCGATGTCTATCAGCAAGACAAATTGTAGAAGCTCTTGCCTGTTGCTTTGACAGTGCAAAAAGTACAACCAAACCTATCCAGATTCCTTATTTTAGCAGTTCACTGACTGCATTTTCAAATTCTACATGTGGTGGATGCATGTTAGCCAATTGAATAAATGGATGAAAACCGGCTTAATAAATACTTAAAACATTGATGTCTAAAATAGAGCAGTGCTCCTGTGGCTTAGACTTATTTCTCATTGTTACCTGTGGTAGGGTGATGGAAGACTTAATTGTCTTGCAAAGGCTTTTTGATTGAAAACCCAGTAGCTGAAATTGATACTTGCTTTGACCAGATCTTGCATACTTAAAACCAGATGAATATTTTAATGTAATTGTGCTATTGGCATAAGTAGGCATTTCCAGGTCTAATATTTGGGGTTAAACCAAGCCAGGAAAGTAAAGCAGAGCCATACAAAGGCTTGTCTGCAGTGGTGGCATTTATATATAACAAAACAATGTACTTAAATGGCTTCCTGCTGTCACTTACATAACAATAATTGAGCTGTTCATAAAACAGCCCAGTTCCCACATTTGCCAAGGGCACAGGAGAAAACCCAGCCTTGAATATTGCATTAGAGGGCCCTTTCAGCTGAAGATAGTACGTTGCATATCATTAGAAAATACACAGTGCTGAATCCCCAGGGACTGCTCAAGTTCTAGTCTTGGGGGGGGTGACTGGTATGTATGTAATATTTTTATATTTGTGTTGGCTTTTGAAATCCAAATAAATCCAGAAAGAAGCCTAAACTTCATTCATAATTAAATGTTAATCCTGTAATGCTGAGTGTTTTCTTTGATGCTTGAAATTATTTTCTTAGTATCTGCAATACACTACATTAGTTAAACCGTTCCTGTCTGAAGCACTGTTCTGTGGCATGGATGGTTGTGGCACAGAGACATGCAAGTCAAGAGTTACGCTGTTAAGTTGGCAGGTGAAAAGGCTGTAGGTATTTTACTGTGATTTTTGGACAGCTTTTCTAAATTGTTTTGGCATGGAGGTGTTTTCTGTGAGCTGAGGTACAGAAAGGCTTGAGAGGTGTTTGCTTGTGTATGGAGGATAAAAGAGAGAGAAGGCTATTTTACTTCTCGATGTACCAAGTGGGTGAAAGGATTAAGCAGGTTTCAGAGAGGGGGCAATTACAGTACTACATATTCAATTAGTAGTTATCAAGCAAAGAGGCAGGGAAATAGATTTCTAGTTTTTTAAATTCAGAATTATTTCTGTAAAAACATAAACAAGTACTCCTGCTACTCTCCCAGGAGTGTTGGTCGTTAAGCTTGTTCTCCATGCATAGAGCAAGACTAGGGTGGTTCAGTGCAGTCATAACACACACGAATACTAATAAAACTACTGCTTAAAAGACACAAAGCTTCTGGAAACTTCATAAAAATAGAAGTGCTTCTTGACTCTGTCCTGGTATATTCATCAGATTCCATACTGTGTTTATGTGGAAGGCTGTGAACTCAAAGCTCTTTTATTTTGCGTTCACACTCTTGTTGAGGGTGTCTGTACGTGTATATGGACACTGATCACCTTCCCAGTAAAAACTTTGTATGAGTTAGTCCCTCATCTGCCCTCTACTTGGATGTGTGCACTGGTGTGTGATGAAAATACCAGCTCAATATGTCTGCTGCACCAAGGGGTGACTGCACATGTATGTGTGAAGAGTGGATTTGGCAGCCAAATGCTTCTGAGCACCAGGTAGGAGTTTCTACTTGTTAGAGGCCGCAAACAGGCAGCACGGGGCAGACTTGTGAAGTTGCTGGTGCATAACCTGCAACTGGAGAGTGGAATGATTAAAAACAAGACTTTTTCCCTTGGTATAGGTGCAATAAATGCTTCATGTTAGTTAGCATCATAGAACATTAGAGATTGGAAGGAACCCTGAAAGATCATCTAGTCCAATTCCCCTGCTACAGCAGGATCACTTAGATCAAGTTGCACAGGAATCAGTTCTTGTTCAGTTTTGTGAGAATAGTTAATGGGTCTTGTTACTGCACAAAGAAACTGTGTTAGTTTGCCTGTGGAATTTACTGTTTTTCTGGCATTCTCACTTCCTGGGTTCTCTGTCTCATTTTTAATGGACAGCACCTAAGCTGAGTTTGCTTCTGACCTCTCGCTCATGTGCTACTACAGCACTTCTGTTTTCCTTTAGGTATTTTAGGTCCAAGCTTCTCTATGTTCATTCTGAATTGCCAGAAGATCCTTAAGTTATCTGTAGAAGGGAAAATTTTGGTTGTAGGTCTTTTTGTTTTAAAGATCCTTACGAAAAGAGGCCTTTGTTTCCACTAAAGTCGTGGCCTAATACATTTTAAGAGTGACAGATTTATTCTGGAAAATGGGATGCTTTGGTGCCCAAGTCTGTCAAAATGGGAAGTGGAGCTGAAGCTGCCAAGCAGGTGCTTTTAAAAACATAGCTTGTCAAAATAATTATATTTGATCTCAGTAAATCCTGCGCTACAGAAATGGGTAATGCTCAACATTTTGCTGTAATACAGGTGAAAAAACCCTAGTCGCTGCCAGATGCAGTCAGTAAAACTTGGATGATCACTTATTACCATAGGTAATGGAAGGTGTGTTAGCATACTTGCTGTTGGCAGAACAAATCCTCTCACTTCATCCATCCTAAGGAATGATGGTGTCACTGACCCCAGTGCACCTGTGCTCTTTTCACTTCTGGCTTACTAGAAGATGGTTCTATAGCCACTTCTTAAATGAAGTTTGAGATCTAATGCGGAAAAATTAATATACAGCAAATAGGTTTGTGTTTTCTTTATGATTTATTCTGCTTTAGACTGCAGATTCTGCACAAGTTCAACTTCCCTCAAAAGTCCATCATTTAGATATGAGAAGTCCATCTTGTAGATGTGAGTAAAAAACAACTAACTTGAGTGACAAAGCACTGGAACAGGCTGTCCAGAGAGGTCTTCTTCTCTGGAGACCTGTGCATGTGCTGTAGGCAATCATGCTTTGGCAGGGCTTAGACTGGATTATCTCTAGAGGTCAATTCCAAGTCAGACAAGTCTGTGATTCAGCATGCATTAGTGGGTGACCTTAGGGAGCTGGAGCTTCCCTGAAACAATGTTCTTTGTATAATGCTCTGTGCTGAGGTAACTGACACAAAAGCTGTTTTGGTCAAGTGTATCTAGAGAGTCTTACTAGATAAGAAAACTGTGAAGAACTATAATATTTGCTTAACAGTGATTGGTTTTTCAAGACACAGTGTCTATTCAGAAAACCTGATACTACTTTAACAGTAGATGCTGCATGACTCAAGATATTACAACTATTTGTTTATAATGATTTTATCTTTTATAAAGGCTTTGAGAGTTCAAGGACTGGTATTTAAATACAAACAAGGGATGAACTTTCTTTGTGGCTGGGGATGACATAAAAACAGGTCTTTCCTCTCTCACTACTTCTACAATAAGTAGGTTCTTCAGACTGGCCTCCAGATAAATATGCTGGAGGAAAATGTGGGCTTTTTAGTCGTAGAAGTGTTATTTTTGAGATGAGAATGATGACAGAGTATTTTAGAAGCAGATTACTCAGCAGAATACAAAGCCTGGTAGTTTGCTAACCTCTGCTTGAAATGCATGTTTGTCTAGGTCCTGTAGCTGTAGAGACCAAATGGTCTCGGGAGAATGTGGGCTTAAGCTGGACCATGTACAACTGAAGTCTGCAGGAACTGAGCCAATAAAAACATGGTCACAATGCGATAGCAGAGCTAACTGCCTTCATACAAGTACAGGCCCTATAGTTGAACGGTCTTTGTTTCTGGTGAAGGTATGTGCTTGTTTTCTTACTCTGTGCAGAAGTTAGCTATAGGTGTGTGTTCCTAGAGTCCTGTAATAGGAACACAATCACTTTCTGCCACTCCAAAAGTATCTTAAGCCGTGAGTGCTGTGGCTGAGTGCTCTCACGTGGAAATGCCTCTTCTGGCATGAACCAGTCTGCTTAACCCATTCGTACTCTCCGCACTAGAGAATCCCTAGGTGTTGTGAATGTTGATGCTGTAAAACTAAGCATACAGTGTTTCTCTTAAGCTGCAATGTTGGTATTTATGAAAGTATTTTCTATTTAAATCAAGACCAGCTTTTGAGGAGATTTTGCTTTGGTTTTTGTAGCAAGTCGTGATTTTGTGGTCACATTTTTCCGTCCCCTTTTCCTGTGGTGATTCTTACTCATTTTGTCAGAACTTAAAACATCAGTCATACCAAAAGGTCTGGGAGAGATTTATTTTTCATTTTGTTTGAAGTTGTGTTTGCATGCTGGTTCATTCTAGTCTAGAAGTGGTATCTGTTCATAAAATTACTCATCTGCATTATTCCGAGCATGCATTCTTCATTCATGAGCATTCTTCCTGACTACAGGCATGTGTTTACAGCAAGAATTCTAAGATTGGTTTCCTGGAGAGGCAGTTGAGTTTTCTGGACACCTACAGAACGGCTTTGCTGGCTGGCAGTGAGCAAACGGGAATCTGCTGTTCGTATTGGCTAACAGAAATATATATTTTTAACGGGATTGCTCATGCATGTAAATACAGCCATCTATAACATGGTTCTGCTATCATTATGTGGCTAAGATGAAAGGCTCGCCTCAGGGCACCGACAAATGAGCTCTGGCAAACTGTGTGTGGCTTAAAGATGCTACCTCCCAAAGGCATCTGCTCCTTCAAGGACTCTGCAGTCAGGAGGATGAAATAATGCCTCACGCTTGTCCGTCTGAAAGTCAATGTCTTACGTTAAACTGCCATAAAAGACCTTTTAAATTTGGGGGCAAGAGGGAATCTGACCTCTTCAGGGAGTGATTGACCATTGGGTTATTTTTATTTATTTATTTTTAAGCACATTTGCTGTGGCAGCGCTGCTGTAAAGCTGAATAGCCGCTGAAATAAAAGAGATCATTTACCAGGGACTCTTTTTTTGTGTCCAAAGGCAAAACTCCTGGGTTGCTCACGCAGCAGACCCACAAAGCACGACTACATGTAAACAGGCAAATAACCAACTATGTTTTTAACAGAACAAACAGCTGCTTTGCAAATATCTTCTTAACCACAATATTCCCTGTTGATAATCTAATAAACATTCAGAGACCAGGATTCCACAGCAGCCTCAGTCAATGTAACAGCTGGCTGCTGATGCCTGTTTTCTCTGTAGGACTGATTCTCATGTGCCTCGAGAGCCTGAGATGAGCCATTTCAGTGTACCAGTACATCAGAAAACTCCTTAATGGAGAGGTGCCGCTGTGGTACGCTACCTGGCTAGCCTGCCGAGATGGCATCACAGAAGGCCAACAGAGCACTGCAGGGAGTGAAATGGAGGGTTCGAAAGCTCCCAACAGGGGCAAGGAGAACAATGGGAGTGACAGAGCCAGCAGCTAGGTTGCCTTTGGCTGCCCAAATAACCTTCACCCTGTTGCTTCCCTGACTTGCTTGTAAAACCCTCCTGACTGTCCCATTAAATGTTCTATAATTATATTGCCATGCTATACAATATTAACCTAAAAACTACGTCTGTCTGGATTTGTTCTGTATCGCTCTAGTTCATACGGATGGTACAGAAACCGTGCAACCAAAGATCGTAGACTATATTCCCCCTGGAGGTCTGTAACACTATGGCAGCCTCCTAAATGAGTAACCAGAACCAAACACACAGTATAAGGTGACGATTATGTCATAGATTTATAAAACTATGCTGCAGTTCTTAATGTTCTTAACATGCTGCTGTTGGGGCAGGGATTTAGAAGGGATCAACGTGTTGAAAGGTATATGTGACTGCAGCAGTGACAGATCAGTCTGCAGTAGCTCCAAACCAGTAAATTTTTAAGGTGCCTCCAGAATGCATCCAGGTGGTTGACCCCTGAAACACCTACTGGATGTGATTTCCCTGGTGATGAGAATGGACTTCTTTGGTTTCACAGTCAGAGAAGGGTGTTATTCTTTTGACTTCCTCCTTTTAAATTTGTCTTTACATTATCTTTAGATCTTTAAGATCTTATTTGTATCTATCTAGTTGATCGTGGTGGCTTTTCGTTGGCTTGGTAGAAGAGGATTTACCTTCTACTCGTACATGTTATAGGATTTTGTTCTCAAACCTGAGCTCTGGCTAGAGGGAGATTCTGCAGTGTCACAATGTGTAGGTGTTAGGGGGTGAAGATTGGTGAGGAGGATTATTGCTCAAGTCACCTACAATTAAGGTGTAGAAAAACAGATATGTCATACTGATTGTTGTTTACTCTTTGTGTGTTGGACAAGGAGAACTCCTGTGTTTTGATAACGCAGACCTGTGATAGACTTAGAGGCACCCCACTGAACATGCCTGAGATTCCTGTCCTGCTGTGGGAAAGATCAAAGCACAGCGGTAAACTGCCTGTGCAAATCCCTGAACCCCAGGTGAAAACAGCAGGTCTGGTGATCCTCTAGCAAGGACTGAGCTCCATGGTGCCTGCATCCCCACTTGTGTGCCTCTGCTAGTGCGCCTCAGGGATACCCTGGTTCATGAGGTAACAACACTACATTTTTTATTTGTATTTCATCTGTGGTTTTGTGGCTGTTCCTGCACCCTGCCTGTGCTGCCTCATAGTGTCACAGAAACACTAATGATAAACCATGTGACCAACTTCCTTACCCAGTCACAGTATGAGAAAACAGATTTTCTGGATATCAGAATGTGCAGTTAGGCTCTAGCAAATGAAATCCTGGTAGCAACTCGATTACTTTCCTGTAACCCAAACTGCATACTGCTTGATGTTATTCAGCTGATGGCTGCCTACCAGTCCACAGCTCATAATGATTAGGTATTAGCAATTCCCAAAAATGATCTGTCATCAATACGTCTTTAAAAATAACTCCTTGTATTGTAAGAGAAAACCTATTCTCCAGCCACAACTGTTATTGTCAACTTCTCTGTGCTTTTATGAATCTTTGTCAGAATACTCTGCAGTTCCCCTCACACCACTAGTGCCATAAGTTTCCATCACAGCCACATTCTCCCTCCAATTTGATGTAACAAATGTCAGCTGCTCTAAAGGTGGATATAATGCTGCATAATGTTCCCCTACCTCACTTTCCTGGGGAGTCTGTACCACCAACTGACCACCCTCTCAATGAAGAGCTTTTTCCCAATGTCCAGCTTGAACATCCCTTGATCTTGATGCATCTTCATTCCATTATTTTGTGTCCTGTCACCGATCACCAAGAAAGAGAGCTGCACCTCCCTCTCTGTCACTTCCCCACCAACTCACCCCTCAGCCTTCTCTTCTAGAAAGATAAACAAGCCAAATGACTTCAGCTGCTCTTCACAAGTCTTGCCTGTAGCCTTTCATCATCTTGGTCACCTCCCTCTGGACACACCCTAACAGACTGATAACCTCATGACATTCAGGTGCACACAGTACTGGAGGTGGGGCTGTACCAGTGCAACACGGAGTGACACAATCACCACCCTCAACTGTCTGACTATGCTGTGCTTAGTGTGCCCCAGGACGGACCCTTTAAGGCTTTACTGTACCTTTCTGTGCTTTCCTTTGATAGACTGTGGGAGCTCTACGATTCTCACAATGAACAGTGAAACTAGTTTCAGTTAGGAGGAATGTGTGTAGAGGACCAAAGCTGGCAGCGTCTTCCTCTGTTCTCTGTGTGTTTGAGGTGACTGCTTTGCTCATTGCTGGTTACTACAGCTGCTGGCCTAGAGCCTGAGTCCTGCTCATGACCCAGAAGCACTGTATGTCTAGTACTGTTTAAGGCACAGAGAAAAAGTAGTATTTCATGAACTGGTGGTTTAAGAGGGTCAAGATCCACAGAACACATATATGCAAAAGGGATTATGTCCAGGGTACAGACTTCAAACTACCATGTCAGTGCATGAAAGGAAGAACCGGAAGGCACTAAGTAGGTGAGAAGGTGCCAATTCCTGGATGACTTTGAAGATACCTGTTTTAAGAAGAGGGGACAGCCTAGATAAATTATAGAACTATTTCTTTAACAAGTTAGAGACTGAAGTTGGCATTTTTATAACAAATAGGGGATCGAAGAAATGCAATTTAAAACAGTCTAATACAGTAATTAGTATCCGTAATAAAGTGCTATGACAGTGTTGTTATCTGTTATCACAAAACCTGGGTTCTTTGCCCACTGCACAAACAGCCCATCTGCACCCAGAGGCTCCTTTACTGTGGGTTTGCACAAAGCTGGGAGTTCAGTGCTCACCNTCTTCTCCAAGCTAAAGAGACCCAGCTCCGTCAACCACTCCTCACACAGTGAGCTCCCTGAGCTGTGACAGCATTCATTTACATAGTCCAAATCAGCATCATGAATATAGTAATTATTTATCAAGTTTCTACTGGTGATTACAACTTCAGTCTTGAGATAACTGGCTAAACAATTCCGCACTTAAAATAAAAGGAACAGTGGTGTCTACTTTCTATTCCACTTGCTCAGGAGAAGAGGGCCTTTACCCAGGTCAGGGGCTATTTGACCTGTGGGTATTTTTAAGTGTTATAATGAGGGTATGATAAGAACGATTCATCCAGGGAACACCATAGACCTTGAGTTATCTTGTTGACAGCCTCTTAATTTGTGTCATCTCTGAGGCCTAATTGCCAGGCTTTGTAAGGAAGCCAACCACTCCTCCTTCTGTTTACAGAGGATTAGGTGTCCCTCAACTGCCCAGTTCAAAACATACCAGGCATACCTCAAGTTAGCACAGCCCTAAGAGATTATTTTAGGTTACAAGAGGAAGTCAACAACAGTGTGAGACATAATGCAGTTGCAATTCTATCTATTATCTTATAAAGGTTATATTTTACTATGAAATTCAGCACAGTTCTATTCATATGTTTGTGGAATCCCTGTAGTCCTACAGAAGCGAGATGTGTTGCTACTAACGCTTCTGGCGCCTCAAAATTAGTGCAGAGCTGTTGGTGCTCCAGGAGGGGCAGGACTCACAAGAAAAGTACTTGCTGTGGGAGAAGGACACAATAGAAAAAGAAGACTTACGGAGACGTTCAGGCGCGCGTTGCTTAAAACGGGTGACTTATTTAACGCAGCAGCTATTGGTGTTCATATCAAACCAGCATCAGAACCGCACTGGGGACTAAAGAATGCTTGACTGGAATGACTGGGTTTGAAAAGGTTGAAAGACACAAAAGGAATTTTTAGCTGTGATCACAAATATGTCAAGACTCCTCTTCAACAATCCAAACAGAATAATCGAGATGGTGTGGAGATGACAGGAAAGGTAAGGCTGGAACCTGGAAGTGAAGCGATAGATAAAAATTCAGATTGGATGGCAAACCCAAGGGCAAATAAAGAATTTATGTTATGGATGGCGTTAGTAGTTTAGAGCTTGATGTCGCATCTCTCTGACCAAGTCTGGAAGACCGGCCTTGGAAACCTCAGATTCAAGGGAAAAGCATCACTGTCTGCGCTTTCCCTGCAGGTTTCTTCTCCCAGTACATGGCCGGGCGGCAGTGGAGAGCAGCCGGGGAGGTGGAGCAGCGTCTCAGGTCAGCCCTACCCAGCGCAACTACTGGTGAGACAGGCCGAGAGCAGGACTGGGAAGCTCCGAGGGGCCGATCGGCAAGTTCACACGTCGTGCTGCTCCACAGTTGGCTGCTGCCTGTCGATACCGAGCGAGTCGGTGTGTGCTGGGGCTGAAGCCTGCAACGCCCAGCTTGTCCAGGGGCTGCCCTCGGCGCCGCAGCGGCCGGGGTACTGCAGGGCAGAACTACAGCTCCCAGCGGGCTGCGGCCGGCGGCCCCGCGTCCCTCCTGGCGGGGCGGGGAGACGAGAGGCGGCGGTACCCGTTCCCGCAGGTAACGGTGTGGGGCGGGCGATGTCCCGGAGGGATCGAGGCGTGAGGGAGAAGCTCCTGCCCGCGGGGGAAACGGTGCCTCAGCCCGTGCGTGAAATGAAGGGACTTCATTACTTTCACAGGGGGTTCGGTGCGGAGCTTCCCGCCGAAGCTGCACACGGTGGTCGCCGAGGTCCTCTGCCCTGCGAGCCTCAGTACCACCGCTCTAATGAGTGTGTTCCTCCGCACCTAGTGGTATCTATCGCTGAAGTCCCAAGAAGAGCGGCGGCCCGGGCGGGGGGTTTTGGGGTTGGGTTCCGGAACAGGAATGGCCTAATGGGCGTTTCTGGAGGGACAGTAGATGGGACATTGCTGAGCAGCTGCTGGAGCCAGCGCTCTGTGTCCAGTTGAAGACTCCCGATAAGCTGGGCGCAGCGCTGGCAGTCTGCGTAGAAACCCACAATTTCGTGTAGCGTTCCTCAGGAGTCTGGCCAGCGCTCCTGGTCTAGTGAGCATGAGTGGCTTTAACTGCTGGCACATAAATGGTTTAGTCTGGATTTGGACAGGTTTTTTTACTCATCTCCAAATGGGGATTTGAGGTCGAACTTCGTCAAACCTGCGACTGTTTGATGGGGTTCCGCATCCAGAGTTCCCTGGGTAGGACAAGCATTTGGGGGATGAGAAGAAAAACTTTTCAATGTAAAGTCTGTATTTTGTTGCTTAACTGGGCAATCTGCAGAGACTGAGCCAGTGACACACTGGCTCCTCACATTTGGCTGCTTGTCACTTGGGCCCTTGACTTTTCACTGCAGTTAAAGCCATAACTGAGCACAGTGCTTAATTTACCAATTCTGCTGAATTAGCCTTATTTTCACAGTGTAGCTTTATCTAAATTGAAAGAACTCACCTAGTTACTGCAGGTGAACCTGTGAGATGGTTTCAGCCTCAGAAGCTACTGATTTGAATTTACTTACACAGTCACAAACGTGGGAGTTAGTATTCTGGTTGTCGATGTTCTTTGGAGATGCTGTGCTTCTCCTTTGATGTGGATATCGCTTCTCTCTGAAGTAAGCTAAAACTGAGAGTTGAGTGCACAAATTGCTAATGCTTACTGAAAATCAATGGCAGACAGGCACCAAAAGCAATTAAGCAGCTTTGAAAATCAATTCACAGTTGAAGTTGTCCAAGGACAAGGATTAGGACTTTGTCAGAGCTGAAGTCTTTGTGGGGAAGGTCCCAGCGCAGTGTAATTTCTGTGACTCTTTGTTCTACATCTTGTCCAATTTGAATTAATATGTAGAAGCTTGTGTATGATTTGCTTAAATCTTTCTTGTTATTTCTTCTGAATCATGTTGTTTTTTCATAGGGGCAATCGTAGGGTTGCAGTAAAGAATTTGAAATAGAGCACAGTAGGTAATAGCCAGTGCAGTCAGAATCCACAGGCAATTTGTCTGTAGGAATTGCCCAAAATAGGTTTGGACTTACTAGGTGTTTTAAAAGGCCCTTTTCTCCCCTTGTTGATCTACTCTGCTGCTTGTATTTGGTCATTCTGCAGGGCGGTGCCGTGTTTTCAGCCTGTTTGTTTATCAAGGTGTCAGCAAAGCTTTCACAATTGCCCAGTATTTCTAGACAGGGAACTGCAGCGTTTTAGTGTGGTAGCACTGCAGAAGCAGCTCAGGTTTCTGTGTAGAATATACATGGCCTATTTGTCCTAAGTAATTGCAACAGGTAAACAAAAAGGTTTGGGGTGGTAATTCTGGAACAGTAGTAGTCAGAGAAATTCTTGTTTCTGCAGCAGTAACTTGTCAAGGGATTTGTCAGTGAAGAAGCAGTAAAGCAAGGATGGGGGTGGTAGGTGAAGTAGAGCTTATAGCTTTAGGCAAAATGAATTGATTATCTTACATATTCCTATGTGCATTTCTTGTATTATAGTTGGAGTATGCAAATTTTGTGGCCAGATAAGCGCAGGTAAATCCTTACCCTTTGTGTTGGAGTGTGCACTGCGTTGTTGAGCCTGCATGAGTGTTTTCTTAATGCAAAACACAGTCCCAGAACCAGAGCAGTCTTCTTTAATGTGCATGTTCCAAACGTGGCAAATAGATCTCTAATTACTGTGTAAGTCCCCAGAGGAAAGTCACTTGGAAAGTAGAGCGTCTTGCCTCCCTCTGAACAGCTTTGGTCTGCTTGTAATTAATGCTGAAAGTACTTTTTTCCCTTCTGAATACTACTACTGAAAAAGTTCTGGATTAATCCTCTGAACACATTATTTCTAATTAAAAGCATCGTTGTGTGTGTAAATGAGTGTTTATGTAAACAGTAAAGCTCAAAATTCTACTTCTAATGTGGCATTTGTTTAATATCTTGGTAATGGCAGATGTAGCAGCAATGGCTAACAGAATGGTTAGAATATGCCCTGCAGTTCATGGTGTTTGTTAAAGCCACATGATCAGCTTAGATCTGTATGTTGAAACACGCTGTATTTGATGAAATGTTTTCTGATTGACAGGGCTGGGAATAGTTTTGTGGGAACCAAGGTAGCCCTGCTTTGTCTGCTGCTTTTTTAGTAGTGTATGGTGCTGGCTTCTCATGCATTGAAAGCCAAAATGAGGAAATTATCAGTGGAGGGGTACTACTGGCATAATGAACAGAAGCTATTTTCTAGGTTTCTTCTCTGAAAAGTGAGCTCTTTTCTGAAATCCCTCCAGCTTTATTTTGAAGCATCCCCATTGGAGATGATTAGGTGTAATCCACAAAGCAAGGGAAGGTTGAGCAATCGTTTTTGTTCTTACCTCAAGTAATTATCATATTTGTTTTCCTCAGCAGTTGATTTTATTTGTGTTCTTCTTTTGAACTGTGAAGACATGAAAATATTGCTCTGCCAGCTTGTTCTGTATGCCCTGGCTGCCCACATCTGTGACTTGGGTGTGCTTTGCTGTGTAATACAAGACAAGTCTTTCTCTTGGGTTAAATGTCCATGCATTATGAATCAAAAGTAACGCTAGTCCTCTTGGCTGCTTCATCATGAGTGTTAATGGCTCTAATATGATGGGTACAGATAGTGCACTTTGCTAGATGAGACCCTTAAATCCAAAAAGAACTTAAATATTTAGTTATTAAGAAAGAGATGAAGTAGCAAGAATTGTTCTTGTTACATGTTTACTCTGGCACATCCTTTTGGTGTTGCAGTTATTTGACAGAAAATGATGACTACCATCTGTTCCACTCCTCTCTCATCATTCAAAGTTCCTTTTCTCTTTGAGAATTAAGTCTTCATAGAGAGATAACAAGTTTCTATCTCTTCCTGTTTCCATAGTCACAATTTATTAAACAGAAATATTTCTTTCTTTTTATGCTCTCATACACTTTTTCCTTCATGCTGCCCTTTACCACGTGGAGACATGATCCTAATTTAAGTTTACAGCATCCCCCTCATCTTACTGTCTTGCAGGTTGCCAGAAACTTCCTCCAACAGTCTTTGTATTCATAATTTTCATCTCCACACCTTCTTTTAACTGGAAGACTGTAATGTACTTTGTTCTTGCATACTTTGGAGTGCGAGATTTCGAACTGTTAGCACTCTTGGGTTTTTGCCCCTCTATGGCACCACATACACATCAATTCTCCATATGTTAATAATTAAAGGTTTTAGTAACACAGTTTTCTAACAGTGTAAATACAAAAAGCTTGTAAAGTTGCTAGTTAAAGATCTTCCTCTCTTTGATTTCATTGAAGACTCTTAAGAGAATTACACCAATGGAGCATCCCACAGTAAACTGAATCACAGAATCACAGAACATTAGGGATTGGAAGGGACCTCGAAAGATCATCTAGTCCAAACCTCCCATCACAGAAGGATCACCTAGATCAAGTTGCACAGGGATATGTCCAGGTGGGTTTTAAAGATCTCCAGAGACGGAGACTCCACCACCGCCCTGGGCAGCCCGTTCCAGTGTTCTGTCACCCTCACTGTAAAGTAATTCCTTCTCTTATTGATTGGAACCTCCTATGTGCCAGCTCACACCCATTGCCCCCCCTGGGCAGCCCGTTCCAGTGTTCCGTCACCCTCACTGTAAAGTAATTCCTTCTCTTATTGATATGGAACCTCCTATGTTCCAGCTCACACCCATTGCCCCTTGTCCTATCCTTAGATGACACTGAGAAGAGTCTGGCTTCATCCTCCTGACACCCACCCTTCATGTATTTATAAACATTAATGAGGTCACCCCTCACTCTCCTTTTTTCCAAGCTCAAGAGACCCAGCTACCTCAGCCTTTCCTCATCAGGGAGATGTTCCACTCCCTTCATCATCTTTTTGGCTCTGTGCTGGACTCTCCAGCAATTTTGTCCTTCTGGAATTGAGGGGCCCAGAACTGGCCACAATATTCCAGATGTGGCCTCACCAAGGCAGAGCAGAGGGGGGAGGAGAATCTCTCTCAATCTCCTAACCACCTCCCTTCTGATACCATCAAGCAGTATGGGTTGACTTTGAGTCTTGTATAGAGGTCAGACTGGGCAAAACACTGACCTAATACTGTTGCAGGGGGGAAGGCAACCTCTTACTCTTCAGTACTGGAGCGCTGAGTAATGCTGAACTTAGTGCCTGAATGTCCTTTAAAGCCTGTGAAACAATTGCCTCAACCTCCTTTCCTTATCTGCAATCCTTAACTCTCCATTCATCTGCAGTTTTCTTGGACCCCTTTCCATAAAATGCAAAGAGTGGCACAGAATGAGGTTAGCTTCACTGTGGGTAGAAACTGGTGGAGAGCAGAACAGTGTGCTGTTCATAATTCCTTTTCAGACATGTGGAATTAAATGTGAAGTAGAGCTTAAGATATTCTTTGGAGTCTGCTTTGTTGGACTGTGTCACTTACTTGGCGGGACACTGGCTACAAACTGTTTTAAAACCTACTTACTGGCATGAGAGCTTTCCTTTTGTTTAACAGTAATACGTGATTTTAGAGCTCTGTCCAGGAGCCCCAGCTTTCAGCTGGGTTAGCCCCCAGGTCCTGTGCCAGGCTTTGTCCCTTCTCTGCATTTGTGCAAAAAACTTCTCTTGTTGTTGTTGTTGGATTTGGAAGGTTATTGAATAAAGGCTGAATAGGATAAAATCTTTGCATGGTCAAATGTTAATGTTGTGGGTATCAAATGCATTATTGTGACATTTGAAAAAATTATTTCACCCTTAATTAATTTTGCTGAGTTTTGAGTGGAGCTGATTTAAGAAATCTGTAGCAGCTCTTCTGACTGTAGAGTCCTAAACAGAACTTGTTGCAGATGGAGCGTAGATCTCCTTTGCCCTGAATCAACGCACATAGTCACAATAACAGGTATTACATGGATCCTAGGCTGGATCCTGCCAGTTCGTGTTTATGCAGCCCGCAGGCTTTTTTTAGAGTCTCTGAAGGAAGTGGGTTTGTTCAAGCGTAATAGAAACAAAATAAGGGAAATTGAGATAAGCGAGACATGTTTTTAAGCAGCATGTAAGAATGTGTTGGACACGAATTTAAAAGAGCAAGCACAAATTGGAACACAAATTGAACATAAGGAAAACACTTTTTTTACAGCAGTGGTACCAGAGCACTGAAACAGGCTGTCCAGAGAGGTTGTGGGGATACTCCTTGCAGGGGGGGTTGGACTAGGTCATCTCCAGAGGTCCCTTCCAACCCCTACCATTCTATGATGCTATGATTCTATGAAGTATGTGTTCTTGCAATTGAGGATCTTCCCCTTAAAAATGTGGCACACAGTATTTTAAATTATGATTGTGACATGAGCTTTGACTGGCCAGCAGTTACATACATTTGCCACCTCTCGGTGAGGCAAAGTGGATGACAGTGATTTAGTCCCATATTACATTTCTTCTATGCTTAATTAGACTTGAGTCTTGGTGCCTGTTGGATTTCAGTGTAGGACTGAAGAGGTGGTGACATTTGACTGTCATCATACAGTGGGAAACAATAGCTGGGAATGCATTCTGGAAGGTGTTNACTCTTCAGTACTGGAGCGCTGAGTAATGCTGAACTTAGTGCCTGAATGTCCTTTAAAGCCTGTGAAACAATTGCCTCAACCTCCTTTCCTTATCTGCAATCCTTAACTCTCCATTCATCTGCAGTTTTCTTGGACCCCTTTCCATAAAATGCAAAGAGTGGCACAGAATGAGGTTAGCTTCACTGTGGGTAGAAACTGGTGGAGAGCAGAACAGTGTGCTGTTCATAATTCCTTTTCAGACATGTGGAATTAAATGTGAAGTAGAGCTTAAGATATTCTTTGGAGTCTGCTTTGTTGGACTGTGTCACTTACTTGGCTGGACACTGGCTACAAACTGTTTTAAAACCTACTTACTGGCATGAGAGCTTTCCTTTTGTTTAACAGTAATACGTGATTTTAGAGCTCTGTCCAGGAGCCCCAGCTTTCAGCTGGGTTAGCCCCCAGGTCCTGTGCCAGGCTTTGTCCCTTCTCTGCATTTGTGCAAAAAACTTCTCTTGTTGTTGTTGTTGGATTTGGAAGGTTATTGAATAAAGGCTGAATAGGATAAAATCTTTGCATGGTCAAATGTTAATGTTGTGGGTATCAAATGCATTATTGTGACATTTGAAAAAATTATTTCACCCTGAATTAATTTTGCTGAGTTTTGAGTGGAGCTGATTTAAGAAATCTGTAGCAGCTCTTCTGACTGTAGAGTCCTAAACAGAACTTGTTGCAGATGGAGCGTAGATCTCCTTTGCCCTGAATCAACGCACATAGTCACAATAACAGGTATTACATGGATCCTAGGCTGGATCCTGCCAGTTCGTGTTTATGCAGCCCGCAGGCTTTTTTTAGAGTCTCTGAAGGAAGTGGGTTTGTTCAAGCGTAATAGAAACAAAATAAGGGAAATTGAGATAAGCGAGACATGTTTTTAAGCAGCATGTAAGAATGTGTTGGACACGAATTTAAAAGAGCAAGCACAAATTGGAACACAAATTGAACATAAGGAAAACACTTTTTTTACAGCAGTGGTACCAGAGCACTGAAACAGGCTGTCCAGAGAGGTTGTGGGGATACTCCTTGCAGGGGGGGTTGGACTAGGTCATCTCCAGAGGTCCCTTCCAACCCCTACCATTCTATGATGCTATGATTCTATGAAGTATGTGTTCTTGCAATTGAGGATCTTCCCCTTAAAAATGTGGCACACAGTATTTTAAATTATGATTGTGACATGAGCTTTGACTGGCCAGCAGTTACATACATTTGCCACCTCTCGGTGAGGCAAAGTGGATGACAGTGATTTAGTCCCATATTACATTTCTTCTATGCTTAATTAGACTTGAGTCTTGGTGCCTGTTGGATTTCAGTGTAGGACTGAAGAGGTGGTGACATTTGACTGTCATCATACAGTGGGAAACAATAGCTGGGAATGCATTCTGGAAGGTGTTCAACTACTTCCTCAGCATTAAGTGCCTCAGGAACTGACTGCGATAAGTACAAGTTCTGGGGGATGTGTATGGGTGCACCAGAGCCTTATATTGGCTGTTATGTTACTGTTGTCCAAGGAGTGAAGCAGGTAAGTAGCAGCAAGGGAGCAGGAGATGTACCCCTAAACCTGCCTGAGTGCAGTGTGCACTGCTCCTGTGAGAGAATAATAGAATCATTAGGGATTGGAAGGGACCATCCAGTCCAATCCCCCTGCCACAGCAGGATCACCTAGACCAAGTCACACAGGAACACATCCAGGCAGGTCTTAAACATCTCCAGTGAAGGAGACTCCACAGCCTCCCTGGGCAGCCTGTTCCAGTGCTCTGTCACCCATTCTCCAGGGGTGACAGTGTGGGTTCTGCTTTGGTAACGTGACCCCTTTTCTTTGCTGTAGTCTTTTAATTCGGTTCCTGATGTACGGGCAAATTCCTGATTGTGAACAGTCTAGAAAGAATATGGAATAGAACGATATAATCTCTTCCTGCTGATTTGGAGATAACATTGTGTGCCACCTCCCTATGGCAATAAAAAATGTAATTGCTGAATTTCTTATTGAAACAAGCCAGAAACTCTGTTGGTTTTGTATTTCCTGTGTTTGATTCACTTCCTTGCGTAGGACGCTTTATTTCGTCCGATGCCTTCCTCTCCTCCTTCCTACAGTGTTGATGCTTCATTTTATGCTCACCTGGGAGATGTTATCGGTTGTAGGCATAGCAGTTCCTGCGTTGCTAAGCTGTTTGGAAGGTTGTCATAATGCTCCATAAACTACATAAATAGGAAGCTTCTCTTACACAAATGTCTTTGCTGCATGGTTTTCTGTCTGTTCCTGGTGTTACTTTATGACACAAATGTGATGCCTGCAGATGGTAGGATGTGCACTGAGGGTGAAGTTTCCGAGACTCTGCTATGTCTTAGTCCCTTCTAGGCAGTCAGTGCTAGGGAATCCTAGCTGTGAGATTTTTTAGTCCTTCAGGGGATTGTTTTTACTTCAAATCCCTTGGAAGGAGCAACCTGCAATTGCTGTTCTTCAGGAGAACTGATCTGTAAACAGAGACACTGTGGCAGGGGGAAGCGTGTTCAGTAAAACCTAAGGGGACTGTTTATGTAACAACAAAAATAAACGGAAACATCACTTCTAGACTGAGCAGAAGTTATTTCTCCTGCAGAATAATTATTAACCAATAAACCTTGTACCTGACAGCGTCAGAGGGTTCTAAATGCTCTGAGCGACTTTGCAGTCTGCTAAGAAACAAACCTTAGAGAGAAAGTGTTATGAACTCTAAGCCACAATCACCTCTGGCACGTGTCTGAACGCAACGTGGTCTCTTAGAGCTGTTCATCGCCCATGCTTTGCTGTTTTGCACTGATATAATTTCATTCCCCGACTTGGAGCTGTGGGTGTCGTGCATCGCTCAAGGTGCGGTGGCTGGGTTGTGCAGTGTTCGGGCCAAAGCTGGTTTCGCTACGTGGCTTTCCGGTTGCTTATTTCTCCAGTAACGTGTTTCAGATGGATTCTAAAGCTGCAAGGCAAAGGTGAATCATTACTAGTAGAACGAGATGGGGATTTTAGCATTAAGCTATTTCATATATGACCTCTACAAAACAAATAGCACTGTTCTCTGGGGCATCCGTTACTGGATGCTGGTGAATACAGAGCATGAGACAGGACAGCTTTGATGCAAGTAATTGCTCTGTTCCTGTGAAACTATTTATTCTGCTGTTGCTGCATGAACAAAGGACAGATCAAAATGCACAAAATTCTGCAAAACAGGAGTTTTGCAGTTCCCAACAAGGAGCAGTAAGATAACTGTAAGAAACTTTTGCGGTTTTCTTGCAAACAGCATTAGGTCTTGAGATACTCTTGGCCTCCCTCAAGAGGAGCTAGTTTGGGGGCTATTTACTGGCTCCATCACACTTCGGTGTTCTTCTTTCAAAACATGTTTTTAAAGTGGCAAGACAAAAACATTCTTCCTTGTACTCTTTAGGATAAAAATAGTGTCTAAGGTATTTAAGTGCTGTCTACAAACAATATCCACCCCAGGGTACAGCAAAGTCTTGAAGTCTAAGTACTTAACCATGGAATAAATGGAAATATTTCCAAGGTCTTGCCTTTGGTTGTGCAAAAAGAGCAAAAAGCTAAACCAAAACATGAGCTCCCTTTGAAGTTGTCATTCTCAAAGGCAGCAGGCCAGCGTAGCTGCATCGAGAGGCTTCAGAGAGTAAAACCACCAGCACTTTGTTGTTTACATCTCTGAAAACTGCAAATACAGGAAAGTTTTATTGTACCTGTTTCTCCCTCCACATTTGTGGTGCTGTATGGCTGTATCACAGAACAAGTGTAAGGGGCTAATAACTTCCATCTCACAACAGCTCAGCAGTGATTAGCGCAAGAAATTCTGGTGCAGATGCATCATGACGGAGGCTGCTTTATGCTGCTCAAATAACACAAGAGTTGTAGGGAACGAGCTTGAATAGCAAACCTGGGAAATCATTTGTGTTTGCTCTAAGTGGTTTCCTCTCGGCAGAGGCTGGAGAGGTTGGTAGGAGCATGCTGTGTTCCAGTACCTCACACTAGCGAAGCAGTCCCTCTGAGTGTGCTGTGAACTGGTGCGAGTTAAACTGCTGCTGACACGCGTTGCCCTTTCTCTTCCTCCTTCGCACTTGGAAAAAAAATGTTGTGTAGTTGAGAGCTCTAGGCCCCTCTGTTTGCTGTAATTATGATTTTTTATGGGCACTTTCAAAGGAACTGAGAGAGAATGAATGCAGAAAACAACTTGGGATCTTTCTCTTTTAGCAAGAAAATAATCCACCAGTGTCACAGACAGCTTCTTCTAAGTCAAAGAAGTCATCTACACCTCACGCAAATCGGTTTGTCACCAGCCTCAATCCTCTGCAATAGAAGACAGAAATTTTATGAGACCTGAAATTGATCTTGGCTCTTATTGCAGGACCAGAAATGAGCTCTTCCTGAAGTCTGTTTGGAGTTAATTACAAAAATGGGTATCTGTTCACATAACGAGTTCTGTGTGCACATGGTATGGGGCAAAAAAAAGGTGCCCGTTGGCACAGAACTCCTCCCATGTTTTCTGCAGCAACAGTTCTGATTTTTCAAGTGTCCTTGAGAGCAGGTGGGGAAAGCAGAAATATTTCTGTAGATCTGGGTGCTTCAGTGACTTAGGACATACAAGTGTCTTGCTAGGGAACGGGGGGATTCTGTTCCTGGATAAAGCAGTGGTGTGTCGGGTGCCGTGCTCTGTCACTGTGTTGACAGAAGTGATGGCGCTGATACAGCATAGGCCAGGAGAAAGTTCTGTTTTCTAGGTGCCCCAGCCATCCTGCCTGAGCAATGAGGCCAGTACTGACAGCAGGTCTTTTCTTTTGGTTGCATGTGGTGAGACTCTGGAAATCTACTGAAGCTGGCCAAGAGTTTGAATTTTTCATACTGTGGTATTTGCGTGGTTATACTGGTGAGCCTTTGTAGGGCAGACACAGCCTGAGCTGTGCTGTGATTTCAGGGAAGTAGCTGTTCTTTTCCATGAAGACTTAGTAATAGAAATGCTGTTAAATACTGTGGTAGGTTATTATTTCTAAGTTAAGTGCTTTGAGGTTTCTAAAAGCTCTGCCAGTTCTGCTTTGCAGTACAATGTAATAGTGCTCAGGGGGCTCCTAGACGGCACTGCTTTGTATATTGAGACCAGATGAAATGGGACAAACTTCAATTCAGGAAGAAGTGATGGCCCCCAAGTATCCGGGAAGTGGGAAAAGATTGTTGCCTTGTGCTCCAGAAGACATCGTGGGGAAAACTTAGCACCTCCTCAAACAACAGAAATTACAGAAGGACCACTGAAATGAATAAACAGGTCAAGTTTGCCCAGTGCTCATCGATTCCCGCTTCTCCAGCCTCTGAGGTTTAAGAAATTTCAGGACATGTTTCAAGGCCGTAGCACTTGCACGTCTAAGCAATATATTTTTGTATCTTGCTGTCTTGTCTGCATAGTGTCTGATTTCTATACAAATGTTGTTGAAGATGCTTATTCTGACCATTAAAAACATTGATGCATTTATGATCAGGCATTAGAAAGTTACACTCAAGAGGCTGACTAAAAGGCACTTGCAAGGCAGGTCAGTTTAACTCCTGTTACTGTCACATGAACCCTCATTAACCTGTGCTACAGTTCCTGTTTTCATGCAGGAATATCTTTGAGCAATTTCAGAGCATCAGATTACTCCGCAGCAGCAAAACCAACAAAACCTCCCAGCTCTGGAGAGAATGGAGACTGTTCTGTCACACGCAATGCCTGCCCCACCAAAGTTGTGAAATCATAGACTCATAGAATCATTAGAGATTGGAAGGGACCCTGAAAGATCATCTAGTCCAATCCCCCCGCCACAGTAGGATCACCTAGACCAAGTCATAGAATCAGTCAGGGTTAGAAGGGACCACAGGATCATCCCGTTAATGCCACACGTCTTACAAATTACCCAACGAAAGAGCGTTTGAAACACGGCAGTATTTAAAATGATGGGTTTAAATGATGACAGCACGGCTTCCCAAACCACCTTACAGACATTTCTCAAAGGGATGCTTGATAACAATTACTAAAGAAACTCTGAGTAGCTACTTTCTCTACTTGCAGCAAGAGATGGTTCAAAGGGTGGGTGGGTTTGGGTTTTTTGTTTTGTTCTGTTGGACTAAAGCACAACAGCCCTGCAGTCAGGTCATCTGGAGGTGCTGTGAAATACAGCTCATTCTTCACTTTCACAGAATTCTATTGCTTGGGAAAGGTAGTTCAGAGCCAGGTGAATGTGTATGTGGTCTTTTGTGTGTCTAAGTTCAGAGGGAGAAAGAAAGGGAAGTTCCTTCTGCCCTTTGCACTGCTTTTCAAGGGTTATGTAAATACATCCCTGCCCCATTGCCCCAGGCAGATCAGGAGGTATAAGGTGGCTGCCCTCAGCTCTTTACCGTCTTGTTCTTTATGAGTCTTGGGTTATTTTTTGTTCCAAATCTGTAACAATAAATACATGAGCCTTACTGATGAGATGCTTCATTTTGGAATTTGTGGGAGATTTAGAGCTTTAGAGGAAAAAGTATTAAACTTGAATTATATCCAGTGGCCTCCTTTACTGCTGAAGTTTAACAGCAATTAGCTGATACTGAGGAAGTCAATGCAGCATGTTTGATTAGAAGACTGTTTAACTACCAAGATGTGTCATGTCTTAACTTGACTTGAGTTCTGGTCTTTTACGTAAAACAGTTAATTCCTCCCTATTTAGGTTGCACAGGATAAAACATTTTATTTCAGAAATTTTACAGAAATGTTGATGTGTCCTGGGAGTGACAGAACATTATGCAGAATCCTGTCTTTAATAGCGAGTAAACCTCTGTAGTCTTTACAAAGTATGCCACGTGTCTTTGACCTGTCTGATTTGGCTTTTCAGAATTCTGCTCTTTTTTTGCAGGCATTATGCTGCTCGAAATATTCCTGGTACTGGGAGCAGTCATCATCTACTTCTTACTTCCCAAGAAGAAAGAAGAGACATTACCCTTCAAAGAGGGATGGTGGGGCAAGGGAGAAAAGCCTGACACTGAAGAAGATACAACTATCTGGCCATTCAAGGTCCAAACTACAGAAGAAGAGCTGAGTGTAAGCAAATCTCTATCCTGGGGAGAGAGAAGAAAGAAATGGCAAAATAAATGCAGAATTTCTTTGGAAGTAATTTTTAAGTAGAACCAATAGTTACAATTGTGAGAATAGGCAGTGATGTCCAGGATTTGGGGGAGGGCATTTTTCAGTACTTCAGAGGATAGATACAGATAAGCAGATTTCACCTCCTGCTACACAATTTTGTTCTCAGCTGGGTGTTGCAAGATTGCTAGTAAATAAAGCTACTCTGTGAAGCCTAATGAACACAAAAGTCATATCACAGATTACTCAGCTCAGTGTTCCTGTTTGTGCACTTTCCTCTGCTTGATTGTGTAGACCAGAATAGGAACAATGTCTTTTTTTGTTTCAAAAGCAATTAGACGAGCATCTAATTTTCTTGACTGCTTTGTTTGCAGCTGTGTTGGATGCTGATTCTTCTGTAATTAATGAGGTACTTTGGCCAACACTAAGACCACAGTGGTAATTACAGTAAACACATACGTTGCAGAATGTGTTAGTTAGCAAGATTCTGATTGTGTGCATTTAAGTCAGAGGTTGCACAATTTCACAGTTCTGTGTGGAGCAGTGGTGGAAACAGCACTCACTCATGGGATTGCTTGTATGATTAATTTATAATGGATTCCTGATTTCTCAGTAAGGCTGGGGTTTTTTAACACTGTAATGTCAGTGGACTTTGATTTCACGTATGTTTTCCAATCACACTGCAGACACGTAGCTGGTTAAGTTCTAACTTAGAGATGTCTTTCTGAATCAATTCTTACATAAACTAGGAGTTATACTAGTGTACACTACTAAAACATGTTAAAAGGTATCAAACATCTATAGAAAGGCATGTCAAAACCTTCATGCTTTCTGAACATGTGTTAAACACCGGAACAGTGAGCTGACACGCATACACCTTGCCTAGACTGACACTGCCTGCTCATAGAATCATAGAACCACTAGGGATTGGAAGGGACCTCAAAAGATCATCTAGTCCAATCCCCTTGNCTCCAGCAGCTCCCTCTCCTTCTTGAACTGAGGGGCCCAGAACTGGACACAGTACTCCAGATGTGCTCTCCCCAGGGCAGAGTAGAGGGGGAGAAGAACCTCTCTCGATCCACCCCAGGATGCCATTGGTCTTCCTGGCCACAAAAGCACACTGCTGGCTCATGGTCATCCTGCTGTGCACCAGGACCCCCAGGTCCCTTTCTCCTACACTGCTCTCCAACAGCTCAGTCCACAACCTATACTGGTACCTGGGGTTGTTCTTGCCCAGATGCAAGACTCTACACTTACCCTTGTTATACTTCATTACATTTCTCTCTGCCCAGCTCTCCAGCCTGTCCAGGTCTCGCTGAATGGCAGCAGAGTCTGCAGGGGTGTCGGCGACACCACCCAGCTGTGTGTCATCAGCAGACTTGCTGACAGTGCACTCTAATCCCTCATCCAAGTCATCAATGAATAGATTGAACAGGACTGGTCCCAGCACCGCCCCCTGGTGGTTAGAATACTGTGTTTCTGAATCTATTCTTACATAAACTAGGAGTTATACTCGTGTACGCTACTAAAACACGTTAAAAGGTGTCAAGCGTGTATAGAAAGGCATGCCAAAACCTTCACGCCTTCTGAACACCAGAACAGTGAGCTGACACTGCCTGCTCAGCATGAGGCATGAGCCAGTCCACATACCTAACTCACCCTAGTCACAGTGAGAGCGATCTCTTTGGCTTTATTAGAAAGTCCTGTTCAGGTTTAAACCCCACTCAGTTTTAAGAAGGATTAGATTTCCAGGCCTGCCTTCCAACCTCAACTATTCTGTGTTTCTGTTTGCAGTAGGAAGAGGCTCAGGACTGTCCTTTCCTGCTGAGTGATCATAGGATCATAGGATGTTAGGGGTTGGAAGGGACCCAAGAGATCATCGAGTCCAACCCCCCTGCCGGAGCAGGACAAAACTATGTAACACAGATCACAGAGGAACGCATCCAGGCGGGCCTTGAAAGTCCCCAGAGAAGGAGACTCCACGACCCCCCTGGGGAGTGATGTTGGGCTAATTTTTTTTGTAGTATCATAAGCACCACCTGTAACCTCCAAGAGCAGGGGGAAGGTCACTTTCACAGTTATTCTAGATTGAGAAACTTTAATTCCAGTCGAGTTTCACCAGCTTTGTGGCTGTGTTAAATCCTTCAGAATGTTTCCTAGTGGAGACATCCAGCCCATTGGTTTGGGAAGGAGAGCAGAAGGTTTGGGCCAGATGCATACACTGATTGTGCCACTGGGCTCACAGGTAATGCAGGGAATAAAGTACCATGGAAAGGCAACAAGATTTAAACTGTGAAGCTGAAGTACTGTCAGAAGAGTGTATTGTTCTCTGTGGTTATCAGCCCAGCAAACAGGTTAGCCAGCCCTGCAAAACAAAGACAGTGTTCAGAACAGCTGTAAAAGAAAGAGGAAGGAGGCCATCTGGAGGAGGAAAGGAATTGGAACAGCTGACAGAGCATCACCAAATGCGCAGGTGTCAATAGAGATGTGATTTCATTGTTCTTTCACTTGGCAATAACTAAAAGCCACGCACAGCAGGAGCTTGAGATGGCAGACACAAGTGCTTGTAATCTCTCTTTCTTTTTCCCTGTAGGACTTATTTAGGAGACTTGACCAAGCTCGATTCACTGAGCCACTGGAGAACAGTTGCTTCCATTACGGGACTAACTCGGTGTATCTCAAGAAGGTTATCTCCTACTGGAAGAACCAGTTCAACTGGAAGAAACAAGTTGAAGTCCTCAACAAGTACCCACAATTCAAGACTAAGATTCAAGGTGTGTGGCTTTTTCCTTGAAATAAAAACCTAACCTAAACAATCAGCAATACATAATCACATGTGCAAGGGATCTCAGTGCTCCGCAGCCTTTAGAACAAGGAACAACAAATGGAATTCCTTTGTGCATGGATGGCTTGTCAGCTGGTGTTAACAGGAGCCAAGCACAGGCATTTGGAAACAGAACTGGATCTTAAGATGTACACGTGTTCCCTCACTTGTGTGCAATCACACAGAAACACCCACAGATGCCTCTTCTTGCTCCATGTAGTTGCCCAGCTGCTGCTGTCAGGGTGATGCCATCAGTCTGGCTGCCTTTCTCAGCTGAGCATGTTGGCTGCCCAGGTTGTCCCTGCTTGCCTGGGCAGATGTGCTCTGCTGCACCATTTCTAGGCCCAGAATGCCTTTCCTTGCCAGGTGTGAGTGAGTGCCGTGTCCTTTTGTTCAAAGCACAGATACCTTAGAAAGTGGCCATTCTGCCAAGGTCTGTGGGAGCTTGGTCAAACCAAACATTTTAAAGACTTGATTTGGGGTTATTCTTGGGTCATTTGGGGGTACAGTTGTAGGTTTAGAGCACAGCAGGCATTTGTCTCACATTATGGCAAAATTTAAGCTTGAGATTAGTATTTGTACGTGTATGTGTTATGGGGTTTAATCAGAGACAGGGAAGGGAAAAGCAGCTAAGGACAATGCACTGTGTATAGCTATAGGAAGAGAAATGACAGCGTTAGGGATGATTACAGAAATGAGCTATGAAAAAATGAGGATCAAACATGCTGTGTATCAGGTTCTCCTGTCTTCTGTCATCACTTCCAAGTTCTTCAGAGAATAGAGAAATCCACAGAATTGTCAAGGATGGGGATATCTCTGTCAGTGAAAGGATGGGATTGCTGGTGAGCTGGCGCTGATGTGAGTAAAACACGCTTAAATACGTCAAGAAGTGAGGCATCCAGGCTCTTCTGAGAGCAGATTACCCTTCCCTGGAAAGCAAAGCCCTGAACAGGTTTGAGGAAAAGCAGTTCATCTGAACCAACTACTGCAACGCCATGTGAAGCCCACTGCATATGTATCCTAGGGACCACACAGGACTGCAGTTTTTACCCTTTTTACTTAACAGTGAGCACAGTGGTACTAGAACATAGTTTCTTCTTTCAGTTTACTCAGAGATACTGAAAGCTTTGGCCAAAAACTACAAAGACAAATACTTTAACTCTCCTAGCAAGGCATTTTATCCAATCCTTGTTTTAGCTTGATTGATTAATCAGTAGCTGTGTGGCTTGATCACAGGAGGCCTCCACAGGCAAAGAATAGTTACTGTAGGCTTTTCAAATTCCTTTTCCTCTAATATTAGGATCAGCGGCTGCAGACAGCAGCCAGACATAGACTCATGGAATCATTAGGGATTGCAAGGGACCACAAAAGATCATCCAGTCCAATCCTCCTGCCACAGCAGGATCACCTAGACCAAGTCACACAGGAACACATCCAGGTGGGTCTAACATCTCCATCGAAGGATACTCCACAAGTCCCCTGGACAGCCTGTTCCAGTGCTCTGTCACCCTCACTGTGAAGAAGTTCCTTCTCATATTTATGTTCGAAAGTGGTTAAAGCCTCCCAAAGAATAACCGGCTGCTGATTATGATGGATTCCACATTTCTTTGTTTTTGCCTTCACGTTGCAACTACATGCCTTTCAGGAAGACACGTCTGTGGTTGGCTGAAGCCTGTCTCAAGCCATATAGGGACTTTTGGGTAAAATGTGAGGATACTCGTACTTAATGATGTAATCGCTTTTTCTGCCTTTAAGCTGTGTGAGTCACTGTGTTACCGTTAGTAGATTGCTTCACTTCTATGTCTTCATTTGCCAATTTATTTTAAAGCAGAAATACGTTGACCTCATTTGGCTTCTGTGATGTTTAATTGCCCATTATAAAATACTTTAAGGTCTTTGGACAAATGGGTTCAGAGAAGAGCAGTGTGTTTGTAAGCTCACCAAAAATAGAGCTTCAGAAAAGATTAATTCATAATCTGTTCGTGATTAGGTTTAGTCGATGGTAAATTTGGGCAAGCTAATTAATGAATTTATTTTTACAGGCATTGATATTCATTTTGTGCACGTAAAGCCTCCTCGTTTGCCCGAAGGCCAGTCTGCAAAGCCATTATTAATGGTTCATGGTTGGCCCGGATCATTTTATGAGTTCTACAAAATTATCCCTCTCCTGACGGATCCTGCAAGTCATGGCCTCAGTGATGAACACATTTTTGAAGTCATCTGCCCGTCTATCCCTGGTTACGGTTTCTCAGAAGCACCCCATAAAAAAGGTAGGATGCGTGAGAAGAATCTGCACTAACACAAGCCTTGTCTTGCAGCGAGATCGCCCCTGTGAGCAGGGGCTAACAGGCTGGCTTTTAATGCCTGGCTCTTCCCATTATCCCAGCGTAGAGAGATAAGTGTGTCACATGGGAGGAGAGAGACAAGGTTGAGACTTCAGTGGCAGCATTAATGAGTTCCAGGACCAATGTATTGATAATTTCCAGAGGATCATAAAAAGTTATGATGTGACAGCTCCTGAGTTGTAATTGCATCAATGAGTTATGCATGGGTGAGCAGAAAAGTAAACCTGTTAACCGTTCCTTTTGGGCATCTTGAATCCATGTGCAACAGCACTATGCAGTCTGGTGAGAAGCATAGCTGGAACGACTCAAGTCACGTATCTACGTGCTAGATTGCAGCCAAATATCTGCTGCTTCAGCCTGTGCTCTGAATTACACAAACGCAGGCTACAACACAGAGGAGCAAAGTGGTGTTTGAAAGTGATAGTTAGTTCAGTATTTCATTGCGTGTGGAGGGATGTCAGGGATGTGTGGAGAAGGCTGGTTCTGCCTTTCTCTCCTTCCCTGGTTATGATGTATGTGGTCAGCATTTAGGGGAAAACTGCTTTACTAGGAGAAACATTAGAGTTTCCAACTATAACTAAGATAAGACACTGCTCACAGTTGACAGAATTGGAAACACATTCTCTTGGGCAGTCGGTGCCTGCAACAGGGCCTAGCTGGAGCACTGAAGGGAGCTTTGGTGGGGCAGGTGCCTGGGCAACTTATTATAACAGATGCTAGTCTTCACTAAGGCTAGACTTTCTCCTCATGGTTTCTGCTTGCTCTTTAGACCTTGCCCAAGTAATCCAACATGGGCTTCCATAGTCAGACTGCAGGGAGACGGGGACTTGCAGCTTTTCAGAAAGTTGAGCATTGCCTTTATGGGGTGAATAGGTGCTGCAAAGTCAGCTGGAATTAATGCAACAGTGTTGGTTTTGTGTGTTTTTTTTTTTAAATGCAGACTTCAATTCTGTAAGTGCTGCTTCTATCTTTTATGAATTGATGCTCAGACTGGGATTCAATGAGTTCTATGCACAAGGTGGAGACTGGGGGTGGCTCATCTGCACTAATCTGGCCCAGATAGCTCCCAGGTGAGTAGCCCTTTGGTCCCATGGTGCATGGCTGCCGTGTAAAGCTGCTTTGGTTTTTGAATAGTTGTGTGTTTGAGAGTTCCTGTCCCAGTCCTCATATGAGCACCATGTAGTTTCTCTCTTTGGTGCTCGGTGTGAAGCAGCAATCCAAAATACATGCCTTAGTCTATACTGCACAGCTGTTCTAACAGTTGTGCAGTCATTTTGTAATGGCCCTGTCGGGGCCTGGAGTGAGGTAAGTTCTTGTAACACTTGACACAGTGGACACCTGACAAAGATCAAACGGACATGATGTAATTACAGGTCAGAATTTAAATAGATGTGGTTTTGCTATTAAGATTTTTAAAACAACAGCATTGAATCGCACGTTAATTTGGAGGGCTTTTTCTGGTTTTATTTTTAGCCATATGAAAGGTCTCCATTTAAATCTGGCCTCAGTTACCAACGTGGGATTCACTCACCTGCTTTCCATTCTGCTGGGCTGCTACTTTCCAGGGCTCTTCGGCTTCCAGGATGAAGACGTTAGGCGGATGTTTCCCTTCTTGAAGAAAGGGCTCTACAGGATCTTGCTGGAGTCTGGCTACGCTCACATACAGGCTACAAAGCCTGATACTGTTGGTAAAACAAACAAAAATAATTGTTGAGCTCAGAACAGTCTGTTTTGGTGGTACGTTCACAGAAACAGAATGTACTGCCTAGAAGATGCAGAAAATCAGGGTGGGGTTTTTTTCAGGGAAGTTTAGGAAGGAGGCTTTAGAAGGTGGGCTCCTCTGTATGTGAGAAGGTTACGTGTGGGTATAGAGCAGTACACCGTGCAGCAGCAGTAAATCTACACCAGGTGTGCTCTAAATGCCACTGACCTAATTTTCAGTTTTCATAAACAAAACAGTTTCATACTTTTTCCACTTCTGCTGTCACTGGGGTCTGCAATTCTATTTCAAATGCAACTACACTGAGAGCAAAAGACCATTTCTTCACAGAGAACAGATCCATTCAAAAGATGTAAATGAGAAGAGGCTTTCCCGGTCTCAGCATGCAGCGCAGCTCACTTACCAGGATAAGCAATAACTGGAAAGTAAAATATCATCTCATTTTCACTCATTGTTCTCAATCACTTGCAGACTTTCCAGGAAGAAAACACACCTGTACCTATGAATATTCTTTTGAGATGAGCTAGTCACTCAGATTGCTGAACTATTTTAGGTGTCTGAGTATTAAGTGCTGCTATTTTCAAAGTGCCTTTTGCAACCAAATTAGATTCAAGAACACTGAATATATTTTATTTTGGTGCTGCAGCAATTCGCTTGTGGGTTTTATTTAAAAACTAGCTAAGGAAACTTAGCTATTTTTCTTAATGGTTTTCCATAAGCTTGCCCACAGAAGCAGGTATAATCTTACAATGCATAGGGAAAATTATAATTTCATAGATTTTAAATAATTTTCCTTCCTTTTGAGTTTTAGTCTCTCAAAGTTACTAGTGTCTAATTCCTTTTGTGCTTTTAGAAAGGATGGGGAAGTTGGCAGCTGAAAGATGTGTAGCCACGCTCCTCCTGCTGTGGTTCTTTGGCTGATTCTTGACCCTAACAGTAACATGGTTTGTCAGAGTGGACTATGCAGACTGGGAACCAGCAGCCAGTTCTTGTTTTGGGAACTGGAGCAGAAGGGTTCCTGCAAGTTGAAGGACAAAGAAGAGAGGAGCATGGCAGGTGGCAGGTTCCTACAGGGAGAAAAGGCAGCTGGGAGAAGCATAGCCATCGGGGCTAATGCAGTCCCCCTGAGACTTTGGGTGGTACAGGGCTACCTTGCAAGCTGTCCAAAGTTGCCTCTAGCTCTTGAAATGCATATGCTATGCTTGTTAATACTGTACTCAGCTGCTTCAGAGCTGGCTTTTCATCAGACTAGCTGCATGGATTTGATTTTACTCTTTGGGAAAGCTGCATGGAGTATGGATGCCTGTTCAAAGTAGTGTTTGGATCAGTGTCTGTTTTCCCTATATATGAAAAGTGATGTATTCTGCTGTGTTCACAGTAAGTATTTGAGACCAGGCTATCGCTGGTCTAGTTCTACGGCTCTGGATCACACGCCCAGTATAACATTGTCAAGTGGTTTGGTATTTCAGTTATCCTGATCATGTGTAGGCATGTGGAGGTTGGTCCTGTAATGGTGTTTAATACGTGACAACTTCCAGATTAATGGAAGCAAACCTACTTGGCACACAGGGTTTAATTTTATTAGCTTACAAGAGAAAAAAAGGCCAGCAGAAATCCTATACTGTTACATCAGTTCAGAAAACACTGATCTAATGCAGAGCCTGCTGGTTTGCAGATACTATCAGATACTATCAGTGTATGAATCAACAATAAATGGCTCCAGCTTTTTCTAGTATTTTATTGATTTATTTAATAACACAGCTGTGGGAACAGCTTTGTAATGTTATCTGCCCTGTGTTATAATCAGCCACTTCTAATAACAGTCTTCAGTAGTTAAATATTGCCATTTTAGCTAAATTTTTCTCCTCCTTTGCAGGTTGTGGTTTGAACGACTCTCCTGCAGGACTGGCTGCGTATATCTTGGAGAAGTTTTCCACATGGACCAATTTGGAATTCCATAATTTAGAGGATGGAGGACTGGAGAGGTAAGCATGTCCTCTTATGCCATTTTGGGTGAGGTGACTAAGCCCAGAGTCATGGCTACAGCAGGTTGTCCAGACTGATTGTCTGATATCTCTTAAGGAGCCTGTAGTGACCACAAGTGATGTAGTGCTGTCCTACAGCAGATAAAGTAGCAAACAGGCCAAGACCACCAATGTACTCCCTTCCCACTTTGATCTCCTAGAAAAGAGACACCTTGAAACTTCTGAGTATTAAAAACTGATTTAGGTGGAAGAATCTTATTAGAATCACATAATCACAGAACATTAGGGATTGGAAAACCAAAAGTTTAACCTACGTTAAGATGCTGGGAAACAGAACTCATGAATCATTTTTAATACTAGTACTTAACTCTCTATGAACTTACTTTAGGTTGATCAGTATTGATTTGTCTACCTACCATTTGCTAAGGAAAGATCACTCTTGATATGCAGCAGAAATCTGAGATGAAGTAGTCTTTGAAAAATTGCTGAGGTGCTTGGCAGGAGCAAAGGAGCGCGTTATGACAAGGTCTAGTGATGATGGATTTGAATAGAATGTTCGCACGGCCTACGGCTAACGTTGCAATAGGAGACATGCTGCTTACAGCATATGTTGGTGTGTTGGCTCTACTGAAGGTTCGTGGTAGTACTTAAAAGTAGTGGCACAAGCTATTCCATGTGCTCTTCTGCTCCTACTCTCCCAATCTACAGGCAGTATAGACATAAGTTGCTTGTTGGAGGCAGTCTTTTGTGTAGGAGTTAAACTGTCCCTTCCTAGCCTGTGTCTGAAAGCCTTTAACACACTGATTTGGTCACTGACAGCCAGAAGGGGAGTAGCATCTCGCAGCTCTTTTCTTAGCTAAATTAACTGTTTTTTCCTTTACAACCTAAGCAAAGGCAAGTCCCTGCTAAAGTAATGCAAAACAGTCCTGAGCTCTAACTAAGCAATCTCTGGGCTTACCTCTTCAGGAAGTTTCACCTGGATGATCTGCTCACCAATATCATGATCTACTGGGTGTCAGGCTGCATAGTCTCTTCAATGCGTTTCTACAAAGAAAACATGCAGAAGGGGTTAGGCACACAGAAACATGAAAGGTAAGTAGGGTTTTTACTTTTAAATACTTTGCCTTTAATTTATGGTTGCAGACAGGTTGCTTGTGCTTACAGAGTCTGACTAGCAACAAAAAGCAGTGCTATATCAGTGTTCCTTTCTGCAGCACAGGGTTGTTAGCTGATGTACTCTTGTGCTTGGAGTAATGAGGTAAGAAACCTGAACTATCAGCACAGAGATCTGACCCAAGGCACTGCTTGAGGTATCTGACTTGGCTTGGTGTATCCAACTAGGGGAAAGCACGTGAAAGTAATTCCAGATTTTATTTGGTTACTATATTAGCCTCTGACTGGATCAGCAGTCGGTGTTTCTGTGGTTTGTAGTTCTGATGTTTTCTGGACACAGTTTGCCTGTTTGTGCAAAAGATGTTAAGTTCTGCCTTGGGAAGCAACTTCAGTTTGCTGCCAAACTCTCTAATTTAATAAAGTCTGTAAGACCGATGCTTCTGCTGAAGGGACACTTTGGACAGCAACTTGGTTGCATATACTTGTTCAGCTTGAGTATTAGTGAAGGCTTAAACCTGCCCTGAGGTATTTGCAGCCACAGCTCACTGCAGCAGTATTTATTTCACTGTGAAATGATGCTCCCAGGAAGCTGACTCAGTTCTTGAAGCTGTTGTGGCTACACTGGGGGCAGCATCCTGCTCTGGTTCTGCCTACATAAGACAAACTGTATGAGTGACTACACGCCTGGAGGAAAGTCTCCAAATCCTATGTGAAACTGGGCACCCTGATCTCAAGCTTTCAGTGGTTACATGCCCAAAAATTTTAGTATCTAAATTCTGAGGTCTGTCACTTCTGACAATGCCGCCTACGTGCGTGTGATGTTTAACTCTACATGTTGCTCTGTTTATAGCAAGCATGGATCATTCCACTTTCTAGGATACTTTTCCCCTGAAATCCAGCTGTTTCCCTAATCTTAGTAATTGGCAAGTGTTCTGTAGAGGGTATTAGTGCCTGTTAAAAGCAAAGTCTCCCATTCAGCAATGGTTCCTCTGAATTAGCCTAGATTTACTCTATTATTCCACCCCTCTCCTCCCCCTCTGCAGCAGTTCCAATGTATGACCTCCCCTGCTCATTCTCCAGTTGTCCTACCAGGCTCAACGTGTTCTAGTTATCTTCACTGTGAATCTCTCAAATTGTATGCTTTACCTTTATGAGACTCTTGAGCCCTGAACACAGCACGAAGGAATGTGATACCAACGACCTGATAGGGCTCTTCTCTCAGCTTCCATGTTTCTAGCTCTTCTGCCCTTGATCCCTTGCAAAATTGTCTTAACATCAACGTATGCAGAAACCCCCCCCTTTTCTTTCCCCCAGGAATGGGAGTGTTTTCTAATCTTCAAATTTAGGATCTGGAAGTCACATTTTAATTGCCCAATTCTAAGAACAATATTTCCTCAGGACTTTCCATTTCTTGCAAAATTACATGTTTGAAAGATTAAAATTCTTCTCTCTCCTCTCTCAGGCTCACAGTACAAGTACCTACTGGCATTGCCTCCTTCCCTAATGAAATCATGCACACACCCCAGGCTTGGGCACAGAAGAAATACACTAACATCGTTTCCTTCCACTTCATGCCTCGAGGTGGCCACTTTGCAGCTCTGGAAGAACCTAAACTTCTTGCTGAAGACATTCTCCAATTTGTTGGGAAAGTAGAAAAAGAGCAACTCTGGAGAAAGAAAGGAGAGTAACTCCCCCAGCAAACAGCAGAGTAATCACAGCTTACCACATGTGCAGGCCTTAATAAAGCTGCTGTAATCCATGTAATGAGATCTTGTTCTTGGCCAGATGTAAGAAAGGACAGCAAGAAAAATGCAGGAGACACTGCCATTGAGACTTAGTTGGGCTTTTTTTTTTTTTTGTTCAGCCAGGCCAAGAAAGTAGCATGAGGATTCCTTGGTTATTTCCTCCTACACACGGAGACCTCTTAAGATGTGTTCTGTAGTATTCCTGACTCTTGCTTTGAAATTGAAGAATAGACCTTACAACTAATACTGTAACTAATAACAGTTTGTTATTAAAGGCTTTTTTTTTTTCCCCACAGCAGCAGCAAAACTTGAGTTGGTATAGGTGTTAGGCTCCTCACATGAAGAATGGGGAGCAGCCTAGCAAGACCTAACTTGCATGATGCATGAGTTAATGAGCATTGATGACGTGTAGTACCTTTAAACTAGCCAGCTGGCTACTGCTGGCTGCCTTCTTCTTCCAGCTGGAGTTGTTAAGCAGCTGCCTGGCTGTGAGGCAGCTCGGCATCCCTGCACAGGGCTCCTGGGACCACAACATGTGAGAAGGAGCTGAAACAAACACACAGGCACCTGCAGCTCACACCAGAAGGAGGGCCTTGGTAGAAGTAACTACAGCTCAAGCTATCTCTGCACTGAATTTGTACTTAACTACAGCTCAAGCTATCTCTGCACTGAATTTGTACTCAACTAAAACCATAGTTTTAGGGCAGGCTCAAGACACTGTGGCTTTGTCCTGCCTATACAGGATCTTGTAAATACTTCTTACTGAAGACGACTAAAGATTTGATTAACTCAAAATTAAAAGAAAACTGCACTTTGAATAACAACTGTGTGTTTCTTTTAAATTCTTTAATAACAGAGCAGCACTGATTCAGAACCTGTCCGTTTCATACTGCATCTGTTACAGAGGTCAGACTGAAGGCAAACTGCTCAAAGAAAATTGAATTTGAAAGGCTGGATGTTTTTGCCAGCAACACTCCCTAGTGTGTGCACTTGAGCTTCAAACACTTAAAACTCCATCCAGATGACTGATTTCAGTGTGGTTTTGTTCTCAGGTTGCCTGTGATATACTTCCCTTCCCCTGCAAGCACAGGGAAATATAATCCACCAGTAACACTTGCAAGGATTAGTATTATTTCACAATATTAATTGAAGTGGAAGCTGTTAAGTAAGAGTCACTCCAGCAGCACCCTACCCCATCCCACAGGGCTTGAGATTCGAGAATACCGCATCATTTGTTTCAGAAGGCAAGTCAGCAACTCCTGCTGGGCACGTCTGAATCTCAGTGCCTAAAGCCACCTGATATGCTGTGACAGAAAATCACTAGGGCAGACAAGGTCGTGGACCAGACCGGATCATTTATCTGAGCAGAGATGAGACCTCTTGCTACCTTTCTTCTGCTTTCTGAGCTTCTGCAGAGTATATCTTAGGTCTCCCTAAAAAATTTGTCTGCAGTGCTGCTTTAGACCTTGAAACTGTATTTAAATTCTTTAAGACCACTAACTGCTTCCAGAAGAGTAGTGAGCACAAATTCTATGTTTACTTGTAAATGCTTTCATTGGTGAAAACTTTGTTCTCTTTTGCAAAACACTCTGTATCTCAGGCCAGTCTGTTCTGGATAGAGAAGAAGAAAACGCTGAATCATTCACTTTGTCCAAAGTCAACTCTTTTCAGAGAAGTCCATCTACAAACTTGTTTCAGATGTAGTATATTGAAAAAAGTTGCTTATTGAGGAGGAATCAGCTCACCTCTGACAACAGCAGCTGTTTACAGGGACCACGGTGCTCCCTCTTGCACAAGTCTTGATCTCTCACCACTGTCCCCTGTGTGGCCTTATGTTTCAGAGCTAGAGATGATCCTCTCTCATCTTTAATGCACATGCAGACATCTGCCATGGTGCTTGGGAACACTGCCATACACTGAGATAACTAAGTACTTCCCCAGGGACTTCTCAGTCTCAATGCAGATAAAGTAAGTGGGAAGTCTGCTATACGATACCTGCCAAACCGAGTGTCACATGGGAGTAGAAGGCTCAAAGCATTTTCTCTCTCCCTTCTGGAGCAGATCTGATTGAAGGGGCCTAACCTCAATGAAAGGAGGCACATCAGCACTCGTCCAGGCTCAGTCACCAGCGAGAGCTGGACAAAATCAAGTGCCTGTAGCACCCTTCTATTTTTAAGTATGCCTCCCAGCGCTCATCAGTCTGAGCCTGTGATAATGAGCAGAGGCAGTAAAAGAGCGCATCTGTGCTCTGCTCTGGACACCAGGTAACTGCACTTCAGCCACTACAACCATGAGCTGTCCATACTGTCAGTTTTACTTAGCATAGAAGATAGGCACTGAGACACTAAATCCAACAAAAAAATGTGTTTGATAAGCTACTGTCTGAAAAAGTCTGAATCTACAAGGTGTAAACTTTAGAAACCTAAAAATTATAACCAAACACCTGTTCCATAGCAAAAGTTGAATTCTGATACCACACTTGCAAACCTTAAGCCCACAACTATCAGCAGCAGTTGTTCATCACCTACTTATCTACAATTAGATACAAAGGTTCAGAGAAATACTGTGACTATGTAAGAGTGTAAAATTCAGCAGTGTGCCAGCTGTAAAGCCTGTCATTAGTTCCCTTCCCTTTTTCAAAATAATAATCTGTTTTTAGCAAAACGCAGACAATCCCCTGACTGCAGTACAAGGCTTGATACTAATGAAGTGTTTGTGGGCTAGTGATAGCATCTGCATCTCCTCCTGCAGGGAGCAACAATCCCATGAGCCCAAGGTTTGGACTGGATAGCTACCCCGAGTGAATCCAGACGTGCTCCTGAGACACTCCGGTGTTGGCTAACGGGCAGTCATTGGTACAGTACTACAGTGAGCAGTGCAAGAGTCAGTCATCTGATCAGAAATTGTTTTAATATTTCTGTTAGCAAGTAACTGCACATTGGGTTACTGCAGCAGTAATAACCAGTGAGGACAGACTCCCTGCACTGTTCCACTTGTTCTTATTTAAGTGAGCCAGCTGACTGCCTGCCCTGCAGACAGTAAATTTCCTCTAACAAGGCCAAATGTGCTGCTGTTGGGCTGGCTGAGCTGTTTCTTGGGAATAAGGCTCTTTGAAATCATAGCTTCAGCCTTCAGGGGAACCCAGAACCTGGTGACACTTTCACATACAAAACATTTGATTTTTGTCCAGAGCCATTTCTTGTTGAAACTCCATTTCTGGACCAAAGTTGCCCCAAAGTCTCTGCTCAAAGAAGCTGCTGTCCTAAAAGCCATTCTCCTCCTTAAACTGCTCCAAAACACGCATTTATCCAACATCCAAACCACTAGTAGCTGACCTAAACCCTGCTTTTTAAGTAGCCAGTTACATAACCGGTTCATGAAGAGACTAGTTCAGAATCATGGAGGAGATGCCACTGAAAATAAACAACTTGCTCTCTACCCTGCCAAATGAAATGCTTCAGAAAACATCAGCCTCTGGCATGGAAAAACACTAGTAAGCTCATAATCTTCTCATACAGGCCCAGCTAAACTAACTCCCACTACAACCAAATTTGACTTCTGACTTTTAAACTACAAGCCACAGTGTCCTGAAAAATCCAAGTCACTATATGTGGCTTTTGGATGTCCTGTACAACTAAACGAGACCTCATGTACTTTCAACAGCCAGGTATTACTCAGACTATGAATGAAAAATTATGAATAGAAATCACACTTCCCTACAAAAAGGAAGTTAGGCCACCATTTAGTAAGAAATAGAATCTGTTAAGTCTAGCATCGCAGTTAGATCAAGGTCTGTAAGGGTTCATCAACACTGAGTCAGCCAGAATTGCCTGGGGGCAGGGATGGATCAGCTCAAGACAGTCAATCAGATGTACATTCTGTTTTACAGCAAGTGCAATACATAACGTGGATTAAATGAAGATACATTTTTGTCTGAAAAATGAATGGAAAGATCTGGATACTGTGGGAAGAGACAAGGAATAAATCCATATTGATTTCAGGGTAGCTTATTTTAAAACACTGAGAAATGATGCCACTTGTTTTACTTGCTGTAATAGCACTTTAAGGAACATAACTCACACTAAAAACATCTTGCTTAGGATTAGTCTTCTTTCATGGAAGAAATATCCTGTGCCGTGCCAGACAGCCCTGATGGTGTGATGCCAATGCAGCTAGAAGAATTAGCCCCATTACAGTTGTCAGTTGTGTTCTGGAGAGCAGTATTTATAAACAGATCACTGCTGAGTGACAGCTCTTTCCCCTTGCTAGATGTAGCCGAAAGTCAGTCTTCCAAAACCTTCCTGATTGGATTTGAAGACATTAAGGATGCTTCAGGCCCTCCCTGTGTTTAATAACTGAACATCTGCAGTTTTGAGGATAGGGCAAACAATAAATGAGATTTTAAGTGATGAGTTTACATCCTCTTAAAGATAATCCCCCTTTGCAGCACTGGTTCAAACCACTGCAGATGAGTGCAGAGGGAGGACAGCAAAGAGAAAAGGAGAACAGAAACATGAGAAACAAACCCACCCATCTGCCCAGCTAGTGAGCTGAAGAGACCAACACAACAAACTTAACCATGCAAGAAGACTGACTCATGACTGTTTCAACTGCACAAAGAGCTGTGAGGAGGGAAATTGCTTCCCCTTCCCTACTGCTTCCCCTTGCCTACACTGCCTGTCCCAAAAGCTGCAAAGGGCCTCTCCAAGCAGCAGCAGCAGCAGAAGAGCCAGGCCCTGGAGGAAGGTGAAAAGAAAAACCACATCCTCAGATGTGAAATTCCTCCCTATCTCTAACTAACCCTACAGTGGTCTCCATTCCACAGCCAATACAAAACCACCTTTTGCTTATTATACTCATCCTGGCTCCCTGGTAAATACCCCGTCCTTCCCTCTTAACACAATCCACCTATGGTTGCTTCATTCCTAGCTGGGAGAAGAGGTTGTGAACATGTCCCACCCTGACGTAGTCAAATAAGCAATGGATGTCTGCAGAAGGGAAAGGCCTGCCCCAGTCCAGCTGATACTCTTTCCACTACATACTACATCTGTCCAGCATCTCTCATCACCAATTTGATTTCTTGCACTGCGGTTGCAGCTCTGCCCTAGTTAAGCTTAAGCAGTCCCACTCACTTTCAGATTTCAGCCATACCTGCCGTGTAAGATCTCCTCTCTGCTCAGTGCACCTACTAATCTTTTAGCTTCCTCAAATGAAGGAAAATCTAAGACAAGCTTTGTTTTCCAGCAGTTCTTAAGCCCTTCTGCAACCACGCCTGCATTACTGGGGTGGTTTTGCATGCAAATATATATCTGTATATCTTGAGTTCTAGGAATTCTTGTGGAGCCTCAACGGAACTAAGGTCCATCCCTCCATTTTTGTCACAATCAAATTTTGGTTTTGCATTTCTCCAAGTCTTTTATGGATGATACAGCTTTTTGCAGTGATCAGAAGGGATTCTTAATGTTGTTGCAGAAAAATCAGACACAGAGGTACTGAAGGGCATCTCTCGCCACCTGTGCAGTAACCACTGAAGAACCCAGATATAATTCTCCCAATTTCACCACTCTGTCTTTTCCCTTTTGAAGCTAAATTACAGCAAAAAATGCTTAAATTATTCCCCTTAAAGATGCACCACTTATTTACTTCTCTACTTTGCTATCTTCTTCTCAGCAGATTCTGAATTCTGGTCTTAGAAGTGTAATAATTCTTCCTGTTTTGGGAACAGTTTTGAAGTTGCAGGCATCAAGCATAAAATAAGAAAATCCCACTCCATTTGCTAAAAGCTAGAACCCTGTCATAAATTCAATGCCTCCAACCAAATTATGGTTCTCAGCAAATCTTTAAATTGCCTCCTTTTCCATTTTCCTCTGTGGAGGTAGCTGCACCTGATAATTTGCCTTAGGAAAAAAAAAATCAGAATTCAAAATAAGTTTTTACGTGGAGCCTCTTCACTTGAAAGAAGCAATTTGGTGCTTTCCACTTCAAGAGAGCAGGTGGTAATATAACCAATCGATCAGAAAAGCCAAGTGTAAAAGACCACTAAATGTATGGAATATTTTCATACAGAAGGCAGGCGAGCTATTGACAAAATTCCCTCTGCTCCCGTCTTCTTCCTGTACTGCACCTTTTTAAAATAAAAATTAGAGAAGCACAACAGAGAGACACCTGCCAAGAGACAGACTGCAAGCTCCTGGGTTGAAGAGATGAGTAATGGATACACACTGAGTTGGGAGAAGCAGCTTTGTATACTACATCAGCTAACCCATGGGGCCAGATTCATTGTTTCATCAGAGAACTTAAAGCTGATCATGGTACATGCAGTAGAAAGACAGCTGATCTTGACACATTCTCTCCAAGCAACAAATGCTTAAGGACTCTGCTGACAACGAACAAGTGAAGATAACCCCGGGGCTCTCTGTTGGAGTGCAAACACATCGGGAAGTTGTACTTGCTGCACTGAGATGCTACAGCCTAACCACCAAGAGTTAAACCAAGAAACAAAAATCTAGAGGGAAGAATGTTCCGATATAATGACCCCATCTTCAGTGTTTCTGCTTTTGGGCTTTTCTTTTCTATTTTGACCAGTCAGACAGCTGTCCTTAGAAAGAACAACTTCTGTACCTCTGAAATATCTGAAACAGGCACTTGCAGCTGTTACAGACAGGTGACAAGCAGCATCATTCGAGAAGTCTTGTCTTGATTAAACAAAGAATGTGCAAGGCCATTTTAAGAGAAGACACATGTCCTCTTTCACAGTTATGATCCTGACTATCAGTTGGAATTAAAAGTGTGTATTTCCTTGAATTGTTGCTGTTTAGAGACAATAAAATCTTGTACTTGTTGAGCTACTGACACAAAAAGATACCTCCTTTGCAAATCTTCCCATGCCTCACCTTGCTTTTGCTAGGGGCCAGAAAAACTGTGGTCTGCTGCTTCTAGGACAGGTCCACCTTCTTGAAAAGCGTGAAAGGCTTCCAAACACTAATAAATGGAGCTGTCTGTAGATCACACATGAGAAAGGTTTTGGTTGTGCTGCTGCCACCTGTGCGTAAGCAGAGCTGGGAAATGGATTCCTGCTAAGAGACAGAAAGAACATGGTCCGACGCTACACTGAAACACTTAAAAATTCAGCCAGTACAGAGATCTGCTTTTGGCTCAGGCCATGGAAAAAGTCCAAAGGAAAGCAAGGCATGAACACATGCACCTCATGCAAATGAGAAATTGCTATCATTTGGGTGCTGAGGATGTGTGGAGGTGAACCACAATGTGCATACATCCAAACCAGGCTCTAACTAGCACAGAGCTAGAGGTATCTAAACAAGGCAAGTGGTTCTGGAGTCTTAGCACACCACATAGCATTCCTTTCACTACCGTAGATGGTCATCTATAGTGAAGTATTTGCAGAAGTCTACTAAGCTGTACAAGATCAAATGAGCTCAGTTCAACTTTTCAGAGGGTCTCACCTCAGTTCTGTCATCGAGTCACACCTCAGACCATAGTGTAGGGCCTACTCATGCCTGAGTACCAGACTTGTCCAGGATTCATGTTCCACAGGAGCACTGCTGGTGGTGGCTGCTAGAACACATGTAAGGTCTTACCAAGAAGCAAGGCAGGGAGGAGTTGTTCCAACTGAGCAATGCAAGGCAAGCAGCAGACGCTGGATCTCAACAAATATGGCTTCTAGGAGCTACAGTCAGTAACTCCAGCTGGGCCATTTTCTTAGGCTTCCTGCCAAAAGATTTATAAAAAGAACAGTAAAGAATGTGCAATGGCTTTAAATATGAATTTAAAATACAGAGCAGCCAATATCCACATTTGTTGAGGCTTCCATCCCTCAGCTTCTCTCTAAGGCTCAGTAAGGAATGCAAGAACTTCTTCCTGCTGATCTGATTTTATTGTCTCAGAGCTACCTACCCGCACGAAGGAATGAATTAGAACCAGCGCAGTTTCCTAATTACTTCCAGCTATTGGAGAGCAACACAAAAGACACAGGCAAGCAAGCGCAACACAGCAAAGCTGATAAACCAGTCTGTGTGTTGCTACACAGAGACATTTTGTGATAACTTACTAACAGGTGATCCAAGTGTTCACTCAAACTGTCCTAGTGTAATTTCTACGTGTTTAACTGCAAAACAATACGGTCGCAAACAAGAACAAGTGCTCTGCTATGAGGGAAACATGCAGGTGGCTTCCTCATAAGACACATGAATTCATTCCTCAAACACAGAAATGACTATTTAGCAAGATGCAACTTCCCATCTTCCCATAACCCAGTAGGTTTTCCACATTCTATATCTGAAGCACATTAGAATGACTGGAAGTGGGTTTATTCAAAGTTAATGAGAAAGTTGGCCCTGCCTGTACGGAACCTGAGCTAGCCACGAGGAGCTTCATCAACAATGTGCAGCAGCCTTCCAAGCACAAAAAGGACATCCAGTCACCGAATGTTTTTGTCTTTGATCTGACATAAACAACTTCACACTCAACTTCAACAGTCACTTGTTCAAAAAAGTAAGTTAGACCACACACAGCGTAACAATGCCGCAGTGCCAGCACTGGAAACTGTTCAATCTATTCATTGATGACTTGGATGAGGGATTAGGGTGCACTGTCAGCAAGTCTGCTGATGACACAAAGCTGGCACCCCTGCAGACTGTGCTGACATTCAGCAAGACCTGGACAGGCTGGAGAGCTGGGCAGAGAGAAATTTAATGAAGTATAACAAGGGTAAGAGTAGAGTCTTGCATCTGGGCAAGAACAACCCCAGGTACCAGTATAGGTTGTGGACTGAGCTGTTGGAGAGCAGTGTAGGAGAAAGGGACCTGGGGGTCCTGGTGCACAGCAGGATGACCATGAGCCAGCAGTGTGCTTTTGTGGCCAGGAAGACCAATGGCATCCTGGAGTGGATGGAGAGAGGTTCTTCTCCCCCTCTACTCTGCCCTGGGGAGGCCACATCTGGAGTACTGTGTCCAGTTCTGGGCCCCTCAGTTCAAGAAGGAGAGGGAGCTGCTGGAGGGAGTCCAACATAGAGCAAGGAGGATGATAAAGGAAGTGGAGCACCTCCCTTATGAGGAGAGGCTGAGGGAGCTGGGTCTCTTTAGCTTGGAGAAGAGTGAGGGGTGACCTCATTAATGTCTATAAACATGTGAAGGGTGGGTATCAGGAGGATGGAGCCAGGCTCTTCTCAATGTCATCTACTGATAGGACAAGGGGCAATGGTTCTAAGCTGCAACACAGGAGGTTCCACATAAATAACAGAAGGAACTTGTTCACAGTGAGGGTGACAGAGCACTGGAACAGGCTGCCCAGGGTGGTTGTGGAGTCTCCTTCACTGGAGACATTTAAGACCCACCTGGATGTGTTCCTGTGTGACTTGGTCTATGTGATCCTGCTGTGTCAGGGGAACTGGACTAGATGATCTTTCGAGGTCCCTTCCAATCCCTAATGGTTCTATGATTCTATGTGCAGTAGTTAAGTCATTTGATTCCTCAATTCACACACACCTAAGTGTCCAGTGCTTCTGCAGACATCTGGGATGTCAGATGTCAGAACAATCAGATTAATACCATAGGATCTGTTTTGTTTTCCTGTCCTCATCACACTTGTTTGGGAGACCTGAGGACGATTAAAAAACACAGAACCTTTTTATCTTATATGCCAATCTTAAACGGCAGTCTCTGTCCAAGGAACACAGCACCTCCAGTAATACCAGGATTGCTAAAAAACCCCAGTGTTCACTGTATGTACCACATCTAGTTGCACTAGCAAAATCAACACACATGCAACACTGGATTAAACTGCAACACTCGAGTCACAGTATAGAGAAATCAGATACAAATTTGTGCCCCCCCTCACTAGGCAAGGCTTCTCACCTTTAAGATCCAGTAGCTTATACGTACCTTCAACAAACAGGATGGGATTGTCATTAGGGTTATCAGAGCTCTGCAGGGTCCTTCTTGCAGCAGGGCAGGTCTTCTGCTCAGCATACATCCAGAACGCTGGTCTTGAGAGAAGCTGGAGACAGTCCTGCAAGACATTGAACATCTGCACACATTTATGGCACAAATTCTACTTCAATCAAGATGATGTTGCTTTACAGACATGACAGAAAATATCAAGTCCAGGAAATAACAGTTTTACAATTATCAGGCAAACAGAGGGCTTGGGAGAGCCAAAAGCTTCTCCTACCCAAAGGTCACTGAAATTCATCCCTTAGAGAAGTTTAAAGATATCCAAACCTCTCATGGGACATACTGTCATTCTAAGCAGTCCTCTTATGAGCAGTTCATGACATCAGTCACACTGTGAGGCAGCAGTAAAAGAACTGCTTTGATACACAAAGGAAGAAACCAAAACAAGAAATTTCTCTGAACTCAGTTTTATTGCTTCACGATTATTAGTTACGCCTTGACACGATGTACTTTGGAATAAATTGGCACCCATTACATAATTTAAAAACTTAGTACCTTACAGCTCAACTAATTGGCACTACAGAGAAAACCCACAGATCTATCATTTTGACCCATGATTAAAAGAAAGATAAAATGTTTACGCTATTTATTGCTGGCAAGTGAACTTTCACTGTTGAAGGCCCTTAAAAATAGTGAATAGAAATTAACAACGTAAATGCTCCTCAAAAATATACATAAAACCAGTATCAGATACTTGAATCCCTTCTCTGCATCAGTCTTTTTGCTTTGGTACCTGAAGTACCCAAGTGCACAGTAACTCCCTCATCTCTTTTAAGGGGAAAAAAAAAGTAATGAGATCAAGTCTATACTGCTACTTTGGGTGATGAGAGACTCCCACACACCATCCTCAGCACCCACTCATACAGCATTTGCATCAAAAGTGACATTGCCTCAGGATTTAACACATCCCAAGAGGTTTATAAATACTAAAGGCTTCGGAGTTTGGTGGTGGGTTTTTTTTTTAAAGGCAAGGATTATTTAGAATAAATAAATAAATGACACTCCAACAGCTGCATTTGCTTTGGTGACCGGTTACCTATATGCAGCATAAGTTATCTTCATAAGGCAAGTGATGAGCTGGTGTAAGTGAAGTCCCTGAGGATCATCTTTGTGTTCAACACGTTTGCTCCACGATACGTGTAGACAGCCTGGAAAGCGATCAGTCCCAAGGCAGCTGCTTTTTCATCTCTGAGCACAGCTGCAGACCACACAATGAATGATTTCTGTAACTCTTCTGTAAGCACGAATCTGTAACTAAAACCGAATACTTAGTTGGTGATGGTAGGGAATTAGTTCTTCTAAACCCGGACCAAGTGCTCCACCTTGTGTTAGTCTGTGGCATTCAAAGTGAATCTCTCGATGCCTGCTCAAGAATTGCAGGTCCAGCAGAATAGTTTATGATTCCTTCTGCCTGTGAAGAAGTGTTGTCCATGGTGCCATATGATTGCTGCTCCTTATGGGCAAGCACCGTCCTTTCTGTAGAATGAGGGTGCAAAACTCGGGGGACGTACATCTGAAATCACAAGTGTTAAGGAGTTTACTAGTCTCTCAAAGTATAATGCTGGAATTATTCTCCCCTTGCCACTCTTCTGTTCATCGACTTCCCATTCTTCACCTTAACATCTAAGGCCTTTTGCACCCTAACAGAAGCTTCCTGGTGCAACACTCACCTGTCCTTGTAGACTGTGGCACAAAGGCCTCTATTTCTACCTGTCCTACATCCTTTTTCAGCGACATGACAGGCAAGACCTGCTACAGATGTCATAACTTTCAAAGTCACAAAGCAGTGGTAAGCTACTGCATTTGGCAGCTGTCCAGGTGAGCAGATCTGTCTGATGCAAGGCCCAGAACACAGCATGCAGAGCTGCTGGATGAAGCATGTCTTAACTACTCCTAAAATGTCAGCCGAAGATACTTCTGGAACACCACCTGGGCGCAGTCCAGGTGTATAACTCTCTGGTCCCACATGCATATGGGAAGTCCCGCAGTCCATTCAGACTAACACGTCCTATGCAAGTGCTTTGGTAAGCAGGGTGACAAAATTAAGCCTTTCTAGGAAAACGTAAGCAAGTATTAGTAACTCTTAACTTCTTACAGAAGATGTTGGGATGGTTGGAACATCTGTGTCGCTTCCTCTTTCACCTTGTGTGTCTTCTATCTGTAACCAGGAGCAGGTGGGGAAAATGAGACAATATCCAACTGGTAAGTTAAAACAATACACAGAGATCGTAAGTGTCCAAAAACCTTCACAGACAGATCTCTGTGCAGTGCTAGTACTCTCCAATCCTCTTGCATACTTCTTCCATACTGCTTTTTCCTCTCAAATTCAGCTCCTTCTAACACTGATAGACTTTCCACTGTGACAAGAATCCTCACTCTACTATCCACCCTCTTCTAACCATGTTACTGAATGGAGCCTTTGTGGACAGATGCTGCTAGTGAGAAGGCACAAAGGGGCCAGGAGCAACAGCTGGTGCTACATTAATCACATAGATAGGTATCAAAAAGTGTTAGGAATCCATCACTCACCTTGTAATTCAGTGGGCTCAGGTACTTGAAACAGCCAAAACAAGTATAAGCCAAGCAAATAACAATCGTAATGTTGACAACTAGGAAGGTAAACATGGTTGTAGGTGCTTTAAAGCCTAGAAAAATATCCAGAGAGTACAATAAAAAATACATTTTAGGAAGGCAAACAAATCTTTACCTTATCTTTCCCATTTTCAAAATCTTTGTGGGACTAGGCACACCACTTTCAGCCACAAGCATGAGAACCTCATTATGCACAAAGCTCTTTGACTGGCAAAACTGCTGAACAAGCTGTTTTCTCAGTTTCTTAAAGGTGGCTGCAATACTTGTATGGTGTGACAGGTTCTTCTCTTCCCTCAGTTATCTATCCTGAACCCACTACCAAAATACTTTCTTCATGATCTATGAAATGTTTGTTTATTAAATAAGATGATGGCACCAAACTGGATGGTTTGCAAACAACCCAAAGGGAAAATACACACCAAAACAACCACCAAAAAACCCCCCAGTAAGATTAAATTGTATTTAGAAAACTGTAATTAACTAAAATTTGGAAGGAAAAGGGGATAACAAGCCTGTGGCACTGCAGGATACAACTGGTGATGTCAAGCTGATAACACTCAATAGTGTAATGCTACCACAAAACATGGAAAGAAGTTAAAAACCCACCAGACCCAAAACCAGGTCTCTGGTATCTATACTAAATAATTTGGTGCTACTGAGCCTTCAACCTGAACAATCTTACCTTTGTAGACACACAATAAAATATGAACAGAACTGGGAGGAATTCAAGGAAAAGGGTCAACAAAAGAACCAGAGTAATCACAAACTAAGCTGAAAGGTAAGGGGGGCTGGGGAGAGATGGAGAGTGCTGTAAGGAAATGACAAGGTGGCAGTGTGTAGTTCACAAAAACCCAAAATAATTACAGTGACTTCCTATCCTGAAGGAATTAATTTCGTTTTACAGCAAAGATGACTTGAATAATGTAGAGATAACAAACCCCAAACAACAAACCAACCACAAAACGTAGCTGTTTCCAAGCTTCTTTAGTCAAAAGAAGCAGCACCAGTACTTCTGCGGTAACCTCAGCATAATACGCTCTGGCACAGAACACACAAATTTTACTTTTTAGCAGGTTATATAAGCCCCACACAGATCTGTTCACAAAGGAAAAAAACCAAGCCCTAACATGCATGTATGAAAAAACAAAACTCCACAACATGTCACTATTCAAACCAAAAAGGGATGTGAAGAAAGCTCTGCATGGGTATTCTGGAACGTCCTTCAGAAGAATTTAAGTCTATGTTACATGCACCAAAACTCTGTGTGGTATGAACCACAAGGCAAACAGCAGAGACCAGGGAAGAAGAAATCTCACCAAGGATCAGTTTTCCCTGCCCTATGTCCTCAGCACTTCTCACTGCCAAGAGCTCTAGAGAAAACAGGACTTCAGTTACTAATCCAAGGCGTCAAGGGTTGAACTGCAGACAGTACCATCAGCACCCCTGCTGTGAGAGGCCCAGTGGTGCTTTAGGTGTGCAAAGGATGGACAGCACAAGAGCTGAAGAACAAAGCAGTAACAAGGAAACAGACTACACCAGTACAGCCTATCACCTCCTGCATCCAGTCAAGTGGCACTTGATACTGACTGAGAACTGGGATAGAGGTGTTTCCAGCTGTACGTTAATGAGTAAAAAAACAGAGTACTACCACTGTGCTCTACAACCAGACTGACATATCCATACCATGCAAACTATACAGGTCAATGACTAAAAAAAAAAAAAAACAAAAATCAAACTCTATATTCCAAAAGCTGATTTATTTTTCAAATAAGGCTGCAGACGCCTCCTCTCCCTCCTTCCTTCTCTTTGGCACATGAGGCAGCAATGAAATCAATAGCAGTGAAATAATCTTGAGTTCGTACCTCTCAGACCCATAGCACTTGGCCAGACTGCCCTGTGCAGCGACAAATCACTGAACATCCTGTAAACAGGATCCTCTACACTGACCGAGCCAAACATGCATTTTCCATCGCTAAGTTCCATGACAAATGATGGGTTCACCACAAATGCAGATTTTTTTACTACATGGTGATTTCCCTCATAACAATTACGAGGCACATTGATTGCTGCATGTCTGGAGTTGATTCTTCTGAAGCACGCTTTAGGAATTCTACCATTACTCTAGAGGACACAGATTTCTTGGTCTTCCTGGTTGCAAAGCCAGCTCTCAAAAAACAAGGTAAAAAACAACCTCTCAAACATAAAAGAAATGCAGGGACATCTGCTCAAACCCAAGGACAGCCTGAAGCAATAGTTCCAAGCACCTCTTACATCCCCAGGAAGTGCTCTCTGAAATTAGATGACAGTCTGCCAACAATACCTTTTTCACTACAAGCATACTAGAAAAGCACAATGCCAGTATGGTCATTTGTCATCAGCGCTGTGAAAGTACAGAAGAGGCCAAAGTACAGTTGGGTCCCAAGGGCCTCCTTCCTAAGAGGAGAAGCTCAATTCCTTCCAGCATCACTGGCATCACTATTCCACATCAAATGTTTCCTCCTATATCACAGATAAAAAGCCATAAGCTATCACCTACCTTTTCTGGTATCAAAGCTGTAAGTACATCACAGCCAACATTGCCAATGCCAAGCATTTGCAAAACACAAAATACCTCTATTTTAGAGATAAATTACACACAGAAAATGAGTTTTGAAATTACAGTATGAGGAAGAGAGTCACCACCTCTCTGCGGTCCTTCATGTGATGGATGGCACAGGACACAGGTATTACTGGTGTTAGCCAAAACTTAAGTTTTTTCTAAATGACATCTCTACAGCAGAGCCAGTTATCCCAAAGTAAACTTCCACACACACTACACAAAATCAGGTAGTGAAGCCACAGACCATCTTACTAGAAAGAACTAAATCTGAATAGATTTTTATTTATTTAACCCTTTTTACTGTCTGTCACTCCAAAACCCAACTGGCCAATTCAAACTCTACAGATTTAGGCAACACATGATCTGTAAAACAAAGCAACAGGAAGCTCCATGCTAAGAGTTTTAAGTTAATGTATCAGCCATCTCCATCAGTGTCTGATGCAAACTTGTGCAAGCTGCAAAGGTCACATCTTGAGTGACACAGGTAATCCCCATGACTTCCCGTTTATGGAAGCAAAAGGAAAAGCCCTCAAAGTCCATGAAATGTCATGTTAGGTAAGCTGCCGAAGGAGTGGGAGCAGTTTTTAGGTGGAAAAAGGCAATACTCACCTAGCCTCAAAAAGGAGAAAAAGTAGAGCCAGAAAAGGCAGAGAATTGGAGCTGCAAGGGCCTGATTCACAGCTGCAAAGTGCATCTTTTTCTCCAGCTTGGCAGGGAGATATGCGTAGTACAGGTTATAGCGGTCAACCATGTGCTTCAGGAGAATGTATATTAAACCTGAAAGGCAAAAAGGGAGGGCTAAGAGATCAAAAGCAGCAATTCTGTGAGGAGATAGCCAAGTGACTGAAAATCTAGATATGGATGGTAGATACAGCCCATATATGAATGGGGTAGAGCTACATGAAAGTAACCTGCTTCTAAGGCTGTAGCATGGCAACTCCTCCACCACTGTACTTCTACAGAAGAAAGGTTAACAGTTGCTTAATGTCTCCTCCTCTCCCTTGAACAGAGTCATGATTGGACTTCAAGCCAGGTATTTAATTTCCCAAAAAGACCCAGTTCCTGCTGTGACAGCTAAGAACTGCAACAGCTATGGTACACATTCTGATATTTACAACTTCATATAACATTAAAAGTAAATAAATATCAAGCATCTTTCTACAAATAAACTGGCCACATTGTCCCAATAAGCACGTTGCTGATTAAATCAAGTTCTGAACATTATCCAATTTCACTAAATATGCTGCATCAAGCTCTCTAAACTTCTGGATTAGAAAAGGAAAATACCAGCTACGTAAAGTGATTTAGTACTACTTATGCCTGATATAAACAGGTTTCCAGAGCAGAAATATTTGTAGCTGCTGAAATGATTCTTTATACATATATATGACTTATGAAAGTCCAGAATGTCTGTGAGCAAAAGATGCAATAAAATAAGGCATAGACCACATCACGGCCACTAAAGATGAACAACGCCTGTGAGCGTGCAGACTGCTACATTTTTTTCATGCCCATACAGGATTTCATGGCTGGTAGAGGAAGAAGAGAGTAGTAGTCAAAGCCAGACATACAGGCAACTTACAGCAGAAATGTTTTGTTCATGGGACAAAGATAAAACAATGAATGAGATAAACAGCCCATAGAAGGAAGGTCTGTGACTCAAGAGATATGGAGACCTTCTCAGGCTCCTGTAGGACTGCAGCTCCATCTGCACAAGGCTGCTGTGGTCTACCTGAACTCCTAAATTAACTTATTTTTCTAATCCAGCCCCTTTCTCATTCACATACAGGTTGTGGATCTTTGGATAAAGACTTTGCAACACAGAAGGGCTGCAGTAGTGAAGAGACATACTTCTCCAGCCTCTTGCTACTGGATCAACATGCTTATTTTTGTGCTTAATTTTATATGCATCAGTAAAACTTTAGGAGAAAAGTTATTTCAAATTAATTTGAGGAGCAGAACATCTCAAGTCAAGTTTGCTCACTTAAGGTGGACCTCCAGGCTGGGTACCCTCTGCAACTTGCTTCTCCCAGAACTCAAGAACCCAAAATAAAGATAATCACCTCATCCTGAAACATACCTAAACTCCAGCACTCAAACCACTAACAGAGCCAACAAAGTCAATACACCCAAAACTAATAAATAAGCATCTAATAAATATAAAATATTCTTTCAGCCTCTAAAGGTAGTACCAGAACTAAGTAATTTATCATTTTCTACTCCACTTTTCCACAGGAAAGGAAGGAAACTCAGATCCAAGTCTCCTATGGATAACCAGCATCTGAACTGGAAGAAGAATGCACAACAGGGCCTTCCAAACCTCCCACATGCCCCCACCTCACTCTCACAGTGCCCACAACCCATCAAAAGACTTACCAAATGGGACAATGATGGGGCACGTAATGCTATAGGCCATGATGACAGTGAACACGCACAACATCCAGGCGTACATTGCTCCAAATTCATATTCAAAAGCTTGTTGCTAGGAACAAAAACAGAACAACCAAAACTCTCACATCATCTATCAATATGTCAGGAGTTAAGAATAGATTCACTGAAGCAACAGCTCATCATCTCTCAGTCTTTCCCTATGAGAGATCAGATTTATTTCCCTAAGAGGCATAAATGACGTAGTTACAAGAGATGACGTATTATGCATTTTAAGCAGTGTACTTACAGAAAATATGTTTTCTTCATAGTAATTCCTTTAAAGTAGTTCCTCAAGGAATTTGTTTTCACATATACGAAGCAACGACTTAAAACTATGAGGCAAAAAACAACTTTGCCAAACTCAACACCTGCATCTCGCTGCAGATTCCATCGAATCTATCCTGCTCCTCTCACTGACTTTCACACTAAGGAAAGCTCCATATCACAGCTTTGCTGTGGCCAGTATTCCCATTTTTTTCAAACAGAGTGAAGGGCAATACGCAACACTTAACAGAAACAAATGTTTAAGACAGTTTTGTAAAAATGGGACCCACCCATCCACTGAAAATGAGAAAAAAAAAAAAAAGATAGTGGCAGCTGTATCATCTAGAATTTTAAGCCGCAAGATGACACCATCACCGAGAAGAAAAAGTCCACCCTTACAATGGAACACAGACAATACACGTCTACTTTGCTAGGGGTATGTTCAGATTTCATGAAGCTGTACACACCTGCAGGGTAACAGAAGAAACTAACTACAGACAGATCTGATGTTTAGACTAGAAGATAAAATCAGAATTACACAATTAAATCACAAAACTCTGACTTGTAGCTTTGAAGAGACAGCAGATGAAGTTCACAGCTTGGGTTTTGATTTTTTACCATCTCTGACTTGAATAAATACCTCCCCAAGATCTGTGCTGCAAACACAGTATGGAACATGAACCTGTCATAGATGAGTGAAACAAAAGGCCAAGAAAAAAAGTTACAGGAGATGACAGTTAATGGTATGAAGGATGTAAGCTCCTACTGTTTATTCTTACAAGGATCAGTCATTTCATTGCCTCTTGTTAAGGAGGGGCTCCAATACCTGTTTAATATTTTTCCTTTCTGCCGTGGACTTGGCCATTATCATACGTATGGTATAAAGGATGAGGCCAGGCAGGCGCAGCAGCTCCATCCCATTGCCAATGAAAGCAGAAGCAATCACATAGTTCACAAAAAAGGCTCCCTGGTCAGGCAAAAAGACACATCTGCAAGGAAAGACATTGCATGCTGACTGGAAAGCAGATAAGCAAACACAGCATATATTGACTTTGGAGGTCTCTTACCATAACGATAAACACTGAGCACCATAAGAACTGGCTAGAAGACTTTCAACAGTCTCTGTGAAGAAGAGTACTATGTAGCTATTAAGGCAGTAAGTGTAGCACACTGTCAGAGCCCTGCTAAGATGCAGTTCAGATGAGGAATAAATTGCTCACAAAAAGATGCAGGAGTCTGATGGGTGGCCGATAGCAGCAAAGAGCATCATTTGATGTCTGCAACAGTAACCTGAGACAAGACTGCAACAGAATAATTCTCTCCTACCTTAGTAACTCCCAATTGTCATGTAGTTACTGATTTTGAAACAGCATTTGTAAACCTAACTATGTCCTAATAGTTATGTTCTATGCTTTCTCTCCAGCCACAGTCAGAATGACTTACAACAACAAATATCTCCAAATTTGTAATGATACTGTAAAAACAGTAAAATCATGATCCAATGAATTTCAGAAAGAACCACTGCAGCTATTTGGTTTCACTGTAATCGTTGGGAAGATCCCCATCCGTGGTACGCAACAATCCTCAGGCACAGTGTTCTGGTGCACTCTCACGGGCATCACATCATCCTGTCCTTTCTTGTCTTCTGCATAATTTGTAAGGTTTTAGGAACATAACTGTCTCTCTACTGAATGCTTGCACACATTGGATTTCCTCATATCAAGAGCACTTGCATTCTCCTCCTCTAATTCAGTTCAACCTCATCCCACATGGTACCACACTGTAACACTTTTTTCATAGACTAACCAAATTTAGTCAACAGAAAACAACAACCAACAACAACAACAAACCAACCAAAAAGCAACCTTGAGTATTTCCTTAGCAAAAGGAATTGCTAATACTTACTCCAGCCTAACTGCAGAATCAGACGATTCTCTGTCGAACAGCCAACGGAAAAAAAAGTCAAGGCTGAAAGAAAGACAGTTAATGTAATTCAGTCTCCAACAACTTAGGACTGTGTAAAATGGGTCTCCTTTTTACATAGCTCAGATCAGGATAATGAATTGATAAGATAACTGAAGTGTAAGACATAGACAAGAAACTAGTTTCTTAGCTACAGCAGTGAGCGTGGGCAACTTTCAATTAGTCATCAATCTTACAAGGTCTTAAATCTCTTTGCAAAAAGAAAAGTCAGCCTTTGGAAGCTTTAAGGGCTGTGAGGTTCTCAGATGAGACATGAATGTGGAAATCTAACATGAATTCATAATCATACACACTGGAGGGAGTGGGGGTACATTAATTGGACCTCAGTGAGCAACTGGAAAACAGAATTTGTCTCAAATGATAGAAAGCATTGAACTACGATTGTTTACCTGGTCAGACCAAGGGAGGGCAGAATCAATACCATGAAGATCAAAAATATGTAGACTTTATGCATCATTATTCTGTTCTCTGCAGATCTACCAACATAAAAAGATGACTGAGTGAGAAACTCATACACAAATGAAGGATGATGCCTAGAGAATGTCAGGCTTCCACCTTCTCCTACCACACTATATTACTACAAGACAGTCACAAAACAAACACCTTAGAGGTATTTACTAATTCAAACCAAGCAAGTTCTCTGTATCTTCTCGGTCAAAGAAAAAGTCTCTCAACATTAATCTCTGTGGTAGCATCACCAAAGGTCTGCACCAAAAGCAAGGAGAGGCAGGACACTCACAGCTGGTCTCTCATGCAATGATACTCAGATCTCACAACAGCTTGTAAACAAACAGCCCTTGAAGCATTATGCCAAGAGGGATTTGTAAAAGGGCACCACTGCCAAGAAACCAGACACTTAGACAAGCTACTCAACTGTCCTTGTCAAGTGTCAAGTCTTTGGGAACAACATGACACTACTAACACTATCCCTTTACTACAGTAGCAGGAACATCTATCTAGTGACACACTTGCCAGAAAAGTGCAGCAGGTACTATAAACAACTCGGACTTCCAAGAGATGTTACCTAATACGACATGAAAACCCAGAGGCTTTATTATAGGATCACAGAGCTCTTGGGCACTGTGGGACATATCAGTATAATTACATCAGGGCCTGCAATCAGATCCATGAACACTAGTGACTTTAGAACACTATTTCAACTGATAGAGAAGGGCTCAAAGTTCATGCATCTAGTGCAACTACCAAAAATTAAAACAGGTTAATGAAAAGCATACAGTGCTCATGAATAAACAGTCTGTTCAAGCCATGATGGCTTACAAGGGAATGGTACAAAAAATAAAGTCGAAAAACCTTTTTATACCTGTGTGTAGTATCATATTTTATCTGAAGGTAGATAAACTGGGGATGAAATTTTGGTATTCCAAACTCAGCTGTGCCAAGTTCTCCAAGTTAGCAGCACTTGCCAACTCTGGAGTGCACCACTCACACGTGAAAACCCTAACGACATCCAACAACTACTGAGTGACGCACCAAGGGTTACATTCAGACCATTTTTCCATGCAAAACGAAAAGACTGATGTCCTTTTTATAAGCAGCTTGCATCAGTCAGCATCACTTTCTATTGAAGTGGGATTCGGGGGTTCTGTGCTGTTCTCAGCCTGAAGGCAATCCAAACCCACAGCTCCCATCTTCCCAGAAAGCGAGCTAGTTATGGAATCAGGGCCTGCTCCAGAGCCTCGATTATAACATCAGCAAGAAACACGAACATGATATTCCCTGCTACTAGAGGTTTGTGGATTTAAGGACTCTGTGAAAGATAAGCATATTCTCTGTTTGAGTAATTTAGCTGATAAGGCCAAAAGTGGAAAGATTTGCTTACTTTGTCCAGTGGGACTCCAGCAAAGTCGAGTAATAGACAACTGTTGGTAGCAAAGCTGAGAATGACCAGAGCAAGAGTGTTGGGAAAAACTGACTGACGATGGGATTCTAGGGAGGGGAAAAAAGGGTAAGAGTAAGCATCAAAAGCATTTTTGTAGAGCTATGGCAGAACACAGGCTGCAATATTTTGCCTTTTATAAACTACAGCAAGTTGAACTGTAGAAATTATATTCAGATACTGTCTTAAAGTAAGTGAGTGCTCAGCACTGGTGTGCAAGACAAAAACAAGAGTAGGTCTGGGAATTAAATTCCATGAGAGTGAAGTCTCAAGCAATTTCAATGTAGTTTATGCTAGCTTGAGGAATTATTTATAATTAACAGTTTGCAAGATACTTTAGCTGCACTACAAACCAGGAACATATATACAGGTCCTCCTTATTCTGCTTATTGAATTCAACACAAAACCATAGCATTTTACTTAAGAGTTTAAAATCTGAACTCCTCCCTTCAACAAACTCTCATAACAAAAACAAAAGTAGAAGCTGCTCTTCAAATTCCATCTTTGGCAAAACTTTTGATTGCAAAATGCAGAATTATGTAAATCTGGAATACAGATTTTTACTACAAACAAGTAAGATATTTATAATAACAAAAAGTTCCAGAGGTAATTACTTCAGCCTACTACTGAGGAACAAAAGGAGACTAAAGACCTAGTTTCTGAGTGTTTGGTTTTTAATCAGCGGTTACACAAAACAATCCTAAGAATTTCAACTTAATTCAGCTCATAGACATTGTTTCACTCTACACCTATTAGTTCATCAACACAGTGGTCTGACACAGCTATATCCAAACATATGGTGATACTCACATTAAGGTAGTGAATAGGTTTAGTGACATTGAACTTGTCCATGGTTGAGATGATTATGGAAGGAGTAGTAAGAAAAAACAGTACAATAAAAAGCAGCAAATTAATGCAAGCCCATCTAAACCACCATTTCACTCCACGCACTGAAAGATTTTTCCTGTAAAAGAAAGATATAAAAACAAGCAGTGAGCATTTGCTGTTAAAAATATATGCTATCTGTCAAGGAAGAGGCAGCACTGCTTTTTCTAAATTGAGCTTTCATAGTCTCAAAGTTACATAACAAAGCGCTATACAAGCTCCAGTTGCTTTAGAAATAAAACTCTGCAACCTTTCTTGAATGATAACTAATTGCTCTTATTTAGTCTTTTATAAAACAATCTCTAATGTAGTTGAAGTTTGAGATTAAACACTTCTATGGTTTACTAATATGGAAGTACTAAAAGTCAGAACAACAAAGCACAGAGTTAGAAGACACAGAGAATTTCTGCATTGAGAATAGCTATCAGAGGCAGAATCTCTACCACAAAGTTTAGAAATGCTGTGCCCCTTCCTGTCCTATTAAAACAGCAACCATAGGATTTAAGAACTTCACCAGTTTGGGGAACCATTTTAGATAGGTCTTAAAGTACTGTAATTATTTGAACCACAGCAAATCTCTATGCCTTCTCCTTTTCAAGGAGGAAGGGAGAAAAGAAAAAAGAACAGAAAAAAACCCCCTCAAAACCAAGCAACAACGAAACCACACCATCGCCCCCTCTGGGATGCTCAAAGTAGCTTTGCAAGCACTTCAACCTACTGAGTCTCAACAATCATTTCCCGTGTCCGTAACACAGTGCCTGAAGGAAGGAAGAGGAAATGAAGCATGCACACACAAAAAACTCTTTCAAGAAAAAGGAAGATTAAGCTGACCCCACTTGGAGAGCAGCTTGCAAGAGATTGTTAATTCTGTCTCACAACAACACCGCTGCAAAGGATACAGCTACGAATGACAGTTGTTTGCTCAATGGTTACAGATTCTGAACTCTGCTGCCAACTGCTGGTGTAGTTCTAGAGAAAAACCTCCAAATCATTAGAAACAGTCGGCACAGTTGCCTTAAAAATACTATTCTATTAAAATCATTTGTACTTTAAAAAGTTACACACAAGTGAAATACAGTAACTTGTGCATGTTTGTCTTTAGTGGGTTATGCTGACACAACCCCAAAAGCAACTGGAAAATGTTTAGCCATTTTTAGGCTGTAAGCATGACAGAAGGCAGCACAGGAATAGCTGAATTAAAAAGGCATTTTTCTATTTTCTAACACTCTCTTACAAGCAGTAGGAAAAATCTGGGGAATTTACTAGGTCAATGAAAAGATGTTACAAGACAGACCACAGTGCACAGAGTGAATCATGTTATACTCACCGTGTGGAAACTCAGAGAAATAAATATTTGGAGTATGTTTAGTTCAAGTATCAAGCTGTTTTACTCAAGTCTCAACAGTAGCTAAGTATTAATCTCAAAAAAAATTGAAACACTGACACAGACATTAATAAGCTGGTTTTTGTAGGGTTTGGTTTTTTTTTCAGTTAATGGGAACTACAGGTACTACAGCTCTGGGGTGGCAAAACTCAGCTTCTGATAGTTCTCCCCAAGGTCAATGAAGAACACCAGTAATGGTAATAAAGGTGCAGATCAGCCACTTCCAAGCACTACATAAAGTCTTAATTTAAAGGAAAAAGGTACTCAGGCACATTTTTCTGTCCTCATTATCACAAATGAATGGATATAAGAATCTTACCAACAAATATTCTCAGGGTAAGGAGCATATGTAACCTCCCAATTTGACACACACAGCTCCTTGCTGTAGGATGATGGCTGGGGTTCTCCTTTACACTTAATACTCTGACACTTGCAGGCATTAAAGTCCTTAAGGATACTGTAAGGAAGAAAAAGGAGGATTTCCCCCAAGTTTTTACACCTGAAAATGCTGCATATGTTACAAAAAAACACTGGGAGTAACAATACAATGTTTTTTACTTTTAATAACAAAAGATCAAGACAGTACTTGGACAACAATGTAATATAGTATTATGCACATAACAACCATCATATAAAGAGTTACTGCCACAGGTCTTTGAGATCTGACAGAGTTAAAAGCAAAGAGCAATCTCAGTTTGAACTGTTCAGCACTTCTACCAACACAAACAGCAGCAGTGACTCATTAGAAATATTGAAAAAGAAACCAAAGCCTGAGAGTTATTAAAAAAATAAAAAGACAGCTAGTTCCCCAAACACCTCTTTAAGTCATTACAGCTGTTTTCAAATCAAAGCAGATGTAAGGACTAATCTGCACTACCATTTCATTACACTAGTATCAAAACTAGCCAATTTTGCTTTGAGTATCAATTCTGAGGTTTTTTATCATGCTAGTATTTTCACAATTCAAAATATTACCCTCTTCCACCCACTCCTAAAATAATCACAACATTTAATTCCAGTGCCTCATAATATGAGTTGATTGACAATCGCTGTATTTACTCATATTCAGAATTAATGCTTTCAAAGATCTCTCAAAACATAGCAGCGGAAGAGCTAGGCATAGATTCAGTGACAACACAACTGTGTGTGCATTACTTTTAAAAGGAGCTCTGCTTCAGACTAGCATGGAAACAGCATGTATCATGTTTGAATGGGTAAACTCTAAAAAATCCCAACCATTCTGGTTTCTCAGTTGTGCTCTTAAAGACACCAAAGACACATACACACACATACACACAGAGACAAACATAAAACAAACAAAAATAACCCTCAAACTCCACAACTTTGTCTTACCAGAACTCAAGTAGTGATGTCAAATTGCCAGCATCTTGTAGCAGCAAGTATTTAATAAAGTTAATTACACTTAAACAGTTTATTCTTTAAAATACATTGAAAGCAAGCATTAGCACTACCAGCAACATATTGACCAGATATAAGGAAGAAATTGCTTAGCACTAAGAGGGTGCTGAGGCACTGGAACACAGCCCAAAGAAGTTGTGGATGTCCAATTACCAGAAGCATTCAAGACCAGGTTGGATGGGGCTCTGGGCAACCTGGTCTAGTGTAATGTGTCCCTGCCCAAGGCAAGAGGTTTGGAACCACATGATCCTTAAGGTCCTTTCTGACCCAAACCGTTCTATGATTCTGTGATGGTCAGGTCAGTCATCATCTCTCCTTCACTGAGATTACTAACTAGCAGCGTAAATTTGCACCCACTGACAGTTAGGTAATTGGACCATCTGCATAGCAGAAAATCAATATATCAGTAACTGTTATTTAAGAGCCAATTAGTCTGGCCTACTATTAACCGACAGTGATGGATGGATTGGATGCCTCATAGACAAAAAAGCTCTTATCCAAATAAATGTCCAGAGCCATTTAGCCCCTTAGAGATTTTCTTCATTCAAACCATAGAGGTCACATACACACTTACAGGAAAACTTACCAGAAAGCAAAGCAGACCAAATCCACAGGAAGGTGAAGAAGAAGAAAGGAAGAAGAACCAACATAAGCAAACAAGCAACACAAACAGGAGATCAGTTGTACTATTACAGCTAAAAGACATCAAACTAAACTTACTAGGTTGCCATGGATTTCTCTTGAAATGTCACAAAAGCCATCCCCAGCGGGTTATTATGAACAGTCTGTTCCTCTTTTGAATATTCTTCCATCAATTCATTTTTAACTTTGGTATAATAATCTACAGCATCCTCCTGTCGAGAAATTGCTGACCGTTACATCCCAGCACCAGATGGCTAGTACCTTCACAAACATACAGCTTAAAATCAAACTCTCTTACACTGCTTCCACAAACTACAAATCACATCATCATGAAAAGACAGAAAAACCCAGGACGTTTTTAATGTACTTCAGTTTTTGCATTCAGATGTTTCAAGAGTTTCAGGGAATTCCTCTTCAGCACAAAAACATGAAGGATGAGCTATCTACAATAAAACAATTTTCTGAGAATAATTTCTATGACATCAACAAGACATCACACAAAAACTATTCTCTACTAACAATCTACCCAGCCATAATCGAAAATTGACACAACCACTTACCCTTTCACATCCTCTCATTTCACAACAGCAGAACTGACCACATGGCTTAGGGTTGATTTGGACCCGCTTGCCATACTTCTGATGTAGGTGCTCATAGTAAGTCAGGCTTTTTTCTGCCTGTTTTCTGCACAGAACAATAAAATCGTATCATTTTGCACAAAAACAGTATCAACATCCAGTTTAAGAACATAACCAAGAGAAAAATCGATGCCAAGGTCATAAATTAATCACTCAAACATATTTTAATACCTCATTTTAGTTAATCTATATTAATTAAAGTCTGTAACAGCATCATACAGCCTACACTTGTACAGAGGTTCCAGGAAAAAGCCCAGTGCACAGCTGCATAACTTTCTCTTGCAGCCCGCACTTCCTGAGTGCAGTGTCCCTGAGTTCATTCAACAGCTGGATTTTCTACTTTGTGCTGCCAGCTAATACTGACTATCTACATAAGCCAATGCTTATCTACGCAGCACACAACATATCACACCTGCTGAACCCCACAACACACCTTAAAACAGACAAATCTAACTGAAGGCCAGACCGAAACGTCAAGAGCAGAATTCATTCCTAGTATGTGCAAGCTTAGTACTGCTGGTACATGTTAATAAGGACTGGCAAGCACTCATACAATTACGCTGAACTCTAACACAAGACAAAAAAACAAGTACCTTTTTTTGAAGAGCTGAATAAGTTTGGCTACGTCATAACACAGCTGGACTTCTAGCACTGTGCAAGTTGGGTAGGCAGCACTGAAAAGGAAGCAGTACACAAAAAGTGAAATTACAATGAATATATTGTTCCAAAGAGCATCACTGATGTCTAAACTGACATCTCAATCACTCATTTTGTTTCTGAATGAGGTAGCATAGAGTGGGGACCTCCAGAGAGACAGTTGCTGAAAGTTACTTTAATATGTGATTTGCAGTATTATTCCCAAGTGAAGGCCATGTGAGCACGAATGAATAGCACAGATAAAAAGCCACTCCCTTAATTATCAACTAATTAGCTTCATTGAAATACTCTTTTCTCAGTTCTAGCTAAGGAATGTGATACATTTTTAGAAGACTGACCATATAATATTAATTTTAAACAGTGCAAAAGTGAAAAAGCACCACTTTTAGTTGTGCAGGCAGAAATACAAGGACAATTTGAAATTTCCTATTCCTAATGATATTACTTGAGCATGGAACTTACGTGAAATGGTCTTGTATTGTCTCTTCTTTTGCATTTTTTGGAAGCCCAGTTATAAACAATGTGCATTTAACCTGAAAGCGAAAAACACAACTCCAATTTTGAGAAAACACGTAATGAAAGAGAAAACAAGACCATGATAAGGGCAGTGACACAGCGTAAGTATCTGTGTTGTAGAAGGGAAAGACGGTAGGAAATTTTTATTTTGATGGGAGCTCTATCTATTCAAGACAGCACCAGGTTCACCTCCTTCTACATAGTTAACAGGTTACACCACAATTCCACGAATCCCTCGCTAGCCCCTTTTCAGTGCAACCATTTCCACAATTCACTTGGCAGAGCTTGGCTTTCAGTGAAATCCTTCATGCTTACGCCGCATAATTAGCAACTTGGGTTTTTAGCATTACCCACTTGCAAACACACTGTATGGGGGTTTTCTCCATCTTAATACAGAAACTTACTATGTTTTCTTCTTTGTATGTAACACACTTCATGTGATGTCTCATGACAACGACCGTCAGAATCAGGTAAATGAGAGCAAAAACCGTGTGCAGCCAAAGAAGATTATTACTGTCAGACAAAACATCGTAGATACGAGAAATAAGAACAACTAATTGTCCAAGCTGATACAGACAGACAGCAAAATGCTAAGCAGATCAGAACCTCTCACTGAACACAGAACAAATTAAAGTATTGACTGGTAGTCAGTCACACCTATTCCGATGCCTGGACAGCCATCAGGGTTACTTGCTTATCTTGGAAAAACTATGGGTAAGAGATGTACAAAGAAAATAGATATTCAGTGACCTTTTTTTCAGGCAGTGTTTGGCTGGACATAATAGCAGGGATAGATGTGGGTTGATCAAGTAATAAAATAGAAAAACTCTACACCTTTGTAGCTCAACTATTTTACCAATGTTTTAAAACACTGACAAATAATTTTAATGATGATCTTGGATGGGAGATTATGTGCACACTTACAAATCTGATGTAAGGGAATTTAAATCACTCTAGTAAAGTAGTCAGCTTTGTTTTTCCTTCTGAAGTGCAGTTCCTTTTAATGTGGAAATTTCTGAAAAATAGTATTGCTAGATGTGTGGTCATTAGCGAAGAGAAACATGCAGTTTAACAAGAGCTGAGAGAGTACAAGCCAAATCTCCAGCTTATCAGCACAGTAACTGCATAGCCTGAAGCAGAATGTATCCCAGCTTCAGATGATGATGTGTGAATAAGTCAGTCCTACCTCAACAGTCAATTCACATGTTTAGAGACTACGGCACAAAACAGATATAAGAGTACTCTACAAAATTTACATACCCAGTCTGTAAGTTTACTATAGTTGTTCTTCCAAAACTATAGGGGTCCTTATCTAATAAGAAAAAAATCAAGTAGCACAATTAAGTCATGCAAACTATCAGAAAGTCAGCTTTTATTCTAATTTTCAAAAATGTTCTACATATGTCTTTTTAATGCTGAGCATGTGTACTGTCAAAAATACTCAGAACTATAATCAGTGCTGGCTTCTACTGTATCGCATTTTGAAGTTGGAACAGAGTCCCCACCCTCAGGCTTACACCACATTCAACCCATCAAGAGAAATCTGAATACTAGATCTTTGCAGTTGTTCCCTTCCTTCCTCCAACCTCCTTCACATCCATTAACAAAACTGTTTATGGATTTGAACATGTTTCCTTCACATTTTTACCCCATCTTCACTGATTTCTAATCTCAGTATTTTAAACTGCATTAATTCAGTGTTGACAGAATATTGCTGATAACCTTACTAAGGTCAAGATGACAATGTTTATACGCCGTTGCTTCTCTAGACTGTCAAGTATTATAAAAAGTGGTAATGCGAGTGAGTGAAAATTGAGTACATGTTCACAAGGGAAAAGGAGCTAAGTGTGTCTGGAAAGCTAAATAAGCTTCTAGCACACAGTTAAACCACACCGCAAATTAACTCATCATAACAGAAAGGAACTGCAAATGCACAAAATCAACACATGGAGGAAGGAGAGGAAGAAGGGGAGAGATGCTAAAACTTGATAGGTGTTTTTCAGCTGTATTCTGTAGCCTGACAAAACTTAATGCAGGAAAGTAGAAGCTGTATGCTCCTGATTTAGAAGGGCAGCCATACTCTGCCATCTGAATTCACAGAAAGCATCTATTGGTATCCAAGACACCAGTATTACAACTTGTATCATTTAGTTAGAGAAGGATGGTGTGCCCAAATTGATAACAAAAGCCATTTTGGAGGGAACTACATTCTCTAAGTAACACTGTGTCCACCGGCAATCTCATTAGCAGCCCAAACAGTTGATTAGACGTTTGTTGATTAATATATTTGCCGAGTGTGTGTATTTGTGAGTTAATAATGGCAGGAGGTAGAGGTCATACGGGCAGACATAATTGGGACTACATTGCAAGTAACAGCTCTAGCAAAGTCTCACCAAGATTTGTCCAGTTTTGAGCCACAAACCAAAACAGAAGGGAACAATGGGAGACAGACTAGCCAGACTAAAAAAAACTCAGAAGATGGCTAATGATTTTACGGTCAGCCAAAAGGAAAACATCTCTCACGAATGTCCAAATTAACTTGCCTGGTTTATCATAAAGAGGAAAATGCATAGATGAACTGATAATCCTTAATAGCTAAAAGAATATTGCAAAGAGGAAAACAATAATCTGTTCTCCCCAGCAACACAGAAAGACTCAGACTGGACACTAGAAAGAGATTCTCAGCTGTGAAGAAAGGTTTCATTGGCAATGACCACCAGTAAATCAAAAAGAGCACCTAGAAATTACGTAAACCACAAAATTCTTATAGAATCATAGAATCATTAGGGATTGGAAGGGACCTTGAAAGATCATCTAGCACAATCCCCCTGACACAGCAGGATCACATAGATCAAGTCACACAGGAACACGTCCAGGCGGGTCTTAAATGTCTCCAGAGAAGGAGACTCCACAACCTCCCTGGGCAGCCTGGGCAGCCTGTTCCAGTGCTCTGTCACCCTCACTGTGAAGAAGTTCCTTCTGTTATTTATGTGGAACCTCCTACGTTCCAGCTTACACCCATTACCCCTCGTCCTATCACCAGATGACATTGAGCAGAGCCTGGCTCCATCCTCCTGACACCCACCCTTCACATATTTATAGACATTAATGAGGTCACCCCTCAGTCTCCTCTTTTCCAAGCTGAAGAGACCCTGCTCCCTCAGCCTCTCCTCATAATGGAGGTGCTCCAGCTCCTTCATCATCCTCGTTGCCCTATGCTGGACTCCCGCCAGCAGCTCCACGTCCCTCTTGAACTCCAAAAACAAAAACCAAATTCTTACCAAGCAGGTCACCAGATAGGTTGACGGGCAATATGACACACACTGACAAAATGCTGACAGCAATCAACAAACAAATGATGTGACGCTGGAAGGCAAGGTAGTGTATGGCATCTTCACCACATCTCTCATGAATCTCATCATCGCTGCATCATAGACAGAAAAGCATACAGTCAGTCTAGTATCTTCAACATTCAAACACATGCTAATTTCTCAGTCTACTGTGACATCTCTTTCAATCTCTTACCAGCTTTCAACATGATTGTGGCCCTTTATGCACAAATTTAAAGTTAAAAAAATATCTTTTTCTTGTGCAATATCATCATACAGAAAAATAACAGGAGGGAATTTAAGATTGAAACAGGTAATCTGAAAAGCAAATTGGAATCCATGTTATTTTTTTCCTCAGTCTAAAAGAAGACAAAGTCATTTGCTGTGACCTCCTGCTTTACGACAGTCACAAGGTGCTAAGATCATGCTGTCGCAGTGCTCACTCATCTACATAAAGGCCTCCCATGAGGAAAATTACAACAAAACCACCTTACTTTTATGACAGAAAATTAACAGAAGATATTAGAGGCTTTGGAATGAACTCTCATCACCTATCCACTGTTAGCAGGACAGATCACTAAAATAGCAAGTTTTGGGACAGGAAGGAACTAAGCTAGCAAAAATGGAGATGAACAGGCTCAATCCCCCCCCTTTTTTGCTTCAGTGTTCAAAGCTAGAAATTATATTTCAAAAATCATTATTTACTAAGCTAGAAGAATTAACATCATGTGTCTAACGCTCAGTTACCAGGAAACAGTGGGATGGGCTTTCCCTTGTTAGGCAATTCCATCCCCAACCAAACCACCAGTTCTCTGTGGAAATCCTTGCAAGGAAACCCCATTACTAGGCCAGGACTCTACTAGTTTCAACATGGGAACACACATACAGTACTCTTTGAAAAATAAAAGCCTAGAGCCTAGTTATTAGCTCAGAATCCACATAAATGACAGGTTCACTTAGGGTCACACACTGTTCAAAGATCAGGAAGTCCATGGGCTGCCAGCAGAGGGACAATGTATACACTGAAATGATATTCCCGTAAGCTGATTTTTTTTCATCCTTTTCCAACCCACCAGAGGCATCTGTATCACTGTCTCTATTAAATTCTACCTATTCAAGGGAATATAAAAAGTACATTTTCATTTCAAACACCTTTTTGAATTAAAAGTGGAAAGCAAACCACAGTTTGCAATTTCTACTTCACATACTTACTGCATCCGAAAAGCAGCCGTCATCCATGAACAAAACCCCTATAAAATGAAGAAGGAAGTTTTTAGGAGCTAGCATACAAAAGACACAGTCTCTAATCTGTATAATTCAGAGAGGTGTTCTACTAAGCCAACTTCTTAACTAAATAGCTGGCAGACTACTGCTGCTGCTCTGAAATAATCATTTAGAAACATACAAAAAAATACATAACAGTGCTCATACTTTTCAAAAGGTACTGTGTATGTCTGTTTTCAAAGAGAATTTAAGGGGTTTGTTGGGGCTTTTTAATTACTTTTTGCACATTTATCACTTAGGTTTTTCAACAAGTGTGTCCAAATCCCAATAAGCTGAAGCCATGACGGACGCAACCACAGAAATTTTATTGTAATGAACTGTTTTATGGTAGAACAGGAGCTTATTTTTTCCAAACCATTTCTAGAGACTCTTCAATTTCAAGGATAAGCTCCATGAGAGCTTAATACAAGTTAATAAGTTAAATGGTAGTAAGAAACAACACTAACTACATTAACAGAAAGACTTCTTATATAGGTTTACAAATCCTCCTATGAAACTGTACAGCAGAGGTCACATCTCGCTGAATATGCTGAATGTTTGTGAACCGTTCCAACACGGTTCAAGAAAACCCACCCTTAGAAGGCTTCTTCTCTCAAGTGAGTCATATCCAACCAAAGACACACATTTTTCCAAAAGTTTCAATAACAAAGTTGTTTTAGGATTCTAAACAATATTGAGAAAACTACACAAACAGCAGAGCAATCCCAATCAAACACCAGTTTGACGCTCACACAGCTATTTAGTTGCCACAGATATTATGTTGATGGCTCTACAAAATGTAGGCTGTCATCATTAGGCAACTCTCACATACTGCATCCTGAAGCTGCGACACTAAATGATAGAGATTTATGAATTCAAAGACTCCAAAGTGACCACGGAGGGAACAAATTATAAGGTTGGCCACAGAATTATCTCCTGGTCCAAACTGGTTTTAATATTAAGAGTGCACAGCACTATTACCGGCCTCACATTTGCAACCCATTTTCTTAACTTTGTGAGGAAAACAATGTACTGCAAAAACCAACAAGGTATTATATGCAATGTGAATGTGGTGTAACTTTTTGAATTGTTATTAAGTACCAATTATTTACTAGTCTTTTTTTACCCCAGCTTCAAAACTCTTATATACAGTCCCTCTCCTAAGTAAAAAATAGTTACTTTAAAAATTACTCAAGCTACTGGTTAATGATATGAGAAGTTTGCTGGGGAATGAAGACACATCACATATGCTTCTACAAAAACATGGGAAACAGTGCACAAAGATGATGAAGGGAGTAGAACACCTCCCTTATGAGGAAAGGCTGAGGGAGCTCAGTCTCTTTAGCTTGGAAAAAAGGAGACTGAGGGGTGACCTTATTAATGTTTCTAAATATGTGAAGGGTGGGTGACAGGAAGATGGAGCCAGGCTCTTCTCAGTGTCACCTAATGATACGACATGATGCAATGAGTGTAAGCTGGGAGGAAGATCAATATCAGAAGAAACTTCTTCACAGTGAGGGCGACAGAGCACTGGAATGGGCTGCCTGAGGGGGTTGTGGAGTCTCCTTCTCTGGAGATGTTTAAAACCCACTTGGGTATATTCCTGTTCAGCTTGGTCTAGGTGGTCCTGCTGTAGCAGGTTGATTGGACTAGATGGTCTTTCAACGTCCCTTCCAATCCCTAATGTTCAGTGATTACTGACTTGTTCGTTGGACTAGGTGGAATGGCAAATTACAGTGGCTTCCAGTAAACAGTTCACATTAAAAACCAAACAAACAAAAGTCTAGAATACTTACACTATCATACTCAAGATCTTCAGGTACTGATGAAGATGTTGACAATCGGTTGTATCTTATTTCACTGAAATATATTAAATTATGCTTTTTAGTATATTTAGCAATAGGTGGTGGAATTCCACAGAATTATTTCAATTTCAACAATTCTGAAGTAACTAAGGGAAGTTGTACAATAACCCCTTTTTCACTTATGAAAGCTGTTTTTCATCTTAATTATAGAAGCCTGTGCTATGTCTCATATTGAAAAGGGAGGACATAACTGAACCAGAAAGAAGATACTTTAACAGGACACTAAATCCACAGCAACATAAGAGAATGCAACATAGGTCCGGAAGCCTACCAAGGATCTGACTTGTAAGCTAGCTTTCTATTCAGATGTTCTTCATGACAGGACATCTCTTTTCCCTCCATCTTTCTCTACCTTAAATTTCTCTGCACAATTAAATCTCCTACGTGCAGTGCCATGTAATCAAACAAACTCAGTCCTGCAGCAAAGCTACCCTCCAAAATAACAGAGTACTTGTTTTCAGTTTGCTGCTAGAAAACAATGCTGCAATGTGTCCATAATGACAGGACAATACCTGTTAAAATGGAGTGTATTAACACGTGTATCGATAATTTTTACCTAGCTGGCTCAGGTCACAGTTCAGCAGGAATAACAACATTGGTTCTTCAGTGTCCAACTGCTCAAGGACCTGTCTGTCCTATGTAAGTCTCTATAGTCCACATGGAAGCTATCCCAGAGCACTCATTCTTCCTGCCTGAGCCAGCTGGAGTAAAGCAGTCTCACTCATCTTTTTTTTTGCCAACATCTGCTTTTCACAACTGTACCTAGATTACACCTAAACCCACATTTTAGTCCTTTCCTGTTGCTTAGTTGCAAATTTACCACAAAGTAGTTACACTGCCAATACCATAAGATGGCAGCTGGTAAAGTTTACTCACTCCAGAAAGAGACAGCAAGCTTTTAAACAGCCCAAGACACCACTCTATAGAAATAATATTAAAGAAAGAACAATAAAAAGGTCATTTGTGGCATTACTACACATCACATATCAAAAACCTTCAGTGATACAGTTCATTTTTTAATTTAAAACCCTTTAGCAATATTAGAGCAGAGGCTGTCATAAGGAGCTCTGGGAAGGTACTGGGCTCAAGCCAAGACAAACTAAATAGTTAATATCCTTTACCACAGAAGCACACCACACACATCAGTGTGTGGGTATGTGACATATCAGAGACAAGCAGCCTACTTTCCTACCTCTACTCACACTTCACCTCAACTCACAACAGAAGAATAAAATCCATGGCACTGGCAAACACAGAACTGTATCATTGACACTGCAAAGATGACTCTGCCAGTGGGACCCATTTCACACAAAGCAGCACAAGGACACTTTTAACAAATACATACGTGTGATTGCAAACACATCTGACATAAAGTAATTTAATTTCAGCCATTTTAATGCATTTACTCCCACATGCCACAAATGGTTTAAACACATCAGTCTGATTGATTATCTTTTTTACCTTTCAACTTCTGACACCAGAGCAACGCGACCGTAGTCCCAGAATCTCTTTCTTATAATGGAAAATAGTAATATTAAAATCTAGAAAATGAAAATAAAGATCTTTGAGTATTTATTTTTCCACTTCATAACAACTATTCTTATGTGTGTGGGAACTATCCGAAAATGCTGTCCTAAACCAACTGGCTCCTAAACCAACTGCCATACGCTAACCAACTCAGTGGTGGCCACGCTACAAAACAAGCTGTCTGCAATCAAAGGACCAGAACATCTGCCTTCCCATTCTAATTTATAGGCCAGGAGAACTCCATGCAGAGTGCTTCTGAACTGTAAGCACATGAATGTTTGTGACAGGAAAAGTAGCAAGTAGAGCCACTAAGATGATAAGGCAGATGGAGTATCTGCCTTATGAGGAGAGGCTGTGGGAGCCATGTCTGTTTAGCCCAGAGGGAGAGGAGGACACTAATAGGGGATCTCATAAATGCTTATAAATATCTAAAAAGAGTGTGTCAGGATGACGGGACTAGGCTCTTCTTGGTAGCACTCAGCTGCCCAAGAGGTTGTGGAGTCTCTGATCGCGGAGACATCCAAAATCTGCCTAGACATGCTCCTGGAGTATCTGCTCTAGAAGAACATCCACTGGCAGGGGGTTTTGATTAGATGATCTCCAGAGGTCCCTTGCAATGCCCACCAGTCCTGTGATTCCATGCTTCTATGAAGTAGTGCTTTCGAGAAGACAAAAGTTCCATAAATACACTTTTACTATCACTCATTACTTAATAACCAGCATGACGAAGGCAGCAATTTTATTTTATTCTTAAGCAGTTATGTAAAGAGGCTGTAAGGGGTTATAGTTATTATCCCAAGTATGAAAATTATTCTTATCCTCAGTAGAAGCAATACATTATTATAATTCATACATCTCAGAAACTGGTATTTGATCTCTGCAACGTGTTTTTTACCTCCCCCGCACACCATACTTTCACTTTTGAAAGAGACTAAGAAAGCAAGGAAAAACCACCATACCACAGCTATGACTTCATTATTGCTTTCCCTTAAAGCAACAAGTTGCTCTGTACAAAGCAACGAAGCAGAAGTAACAAGTCCTGCTTTCTATGCATATGTAGAATACGCTCTACCTTCTAGCCCCTCCTACATCCCATACCTGTTTGGCTAGAAAGTGCTGCTAGTGATGTAACTTAGTTGGATTTAGGCAAATACTGACTGGCTAGCAGAACACACACCAAGATTGTCTTACATGTCAAGATTACACAGCTAATTTCCGCATTTCACAAGTACCATAACCTTCTTACAAGAGCCTTCCACCCAACAAGGAATATCAATTTGTATCTTCCTCTTTCACCTGGCCATTAAACTTCACGCGAGCAGAAGTTGTCCAGACTCTCCGACAACTTTGGTTGAAACTGCCTAATGTATTTACCCTTATTAGGAGGAAATGACAGAGAAAAATGGGAAGACAATGCAAATTATAAGCCTCACTTTCTTAGGAAACCAGCCTAGAAATAACATTCAGAAACCCATCAATGGACAAAGTACTAAAGGGATCTGCAGCAAACATGTAATGAAAACAGGAAAATACAAGAGTTGCTACATAAATTGCAGTACTTGGTACTTGAAGAAGATAGGAGCCTTCTACACTGCCTCTAACTCTGTATCTAGCGCTCTTCAAGAGATTTCAAGAGCAAGGGCCTCAAAAGCACAGACAGTATCTTAAAACTCAACCACAGTTTGAAAAGAACTTTCCCCGCCCAAACACTCCAACTAAACCTTATTACATCCTGTGCCACCAGTCACACAGAGTAGCACGGACTCTATATACTCAGAAGATGGATTTACAGTAGCATGCTGCATATGCCACATCAACTGCAAAGAATGCTAGTACATAACTTTTAGGAACATCATAGAATCATTAGGGCTGGAAAGGACCTCCAGGATCATCAAGTCCAGCCCTCATCCAAACATCTCCCTAACCCCTAGACCATGGCCTCAGTGCTCTAGCTACTCATTTTTTTAAACACATCCAGGGTTCCACCACCTTCTTGGGCAGCCTGTTCCAGTGCCCAACCACTTTGTCAGTAAAGAATTTCTTCCTAATATCCAATCTAAACATTCCCAAGACCATTTTCTCTTGTCCTATCATTAGTAATTTAGGAGAAAAGACCAGCACCAGCCTCGCTACAATCTGCTTTTAGGTAGTGGTAGATAGCAGTAACATCTCTTTTCAGTCTCCTCTTGTCTAGACTAAATCATCCCAGCTCCTTCAGCGGCTATTTGTAGGGCCTGTTTTCTAGATTCCTGCAGAGCTACCAGCTCAGACCTTACATGGGTAGTTTTAAGTTTTTCCACAGTGGCTTTCTAGAATGTGGGAATTATGTCACAAACGTGAGAATATATTTCCTTGACAGTTACAGAAAATATAATTTTTTAAAAGTTTGTGAAATTATAAATTTTTCCATATTGAATTTTCTTTTGAAAAACAATCAAGTTCCCTTCCATTTTATCTAATACTTACAGTAAGAAAAAAAAAAAAAGTTCTTGTAGTTAAGACAAAATAGAGGAATTTCAGCTACCACTACAAAGCTTACCATGACCCCCAATCCATATCCTACGATACCATGCTCTCTCTACATCTAGACATCTCACGTGTAGCTGAACCTTTACAACACTTAAAGAGCACTTTTATATTCCCAGGATGGCTTTAGCATATTTCTTATTCTGAGGATTCTCAAAAACAAATTCCTAACTGATAAACAAGATAATTCTGAACAATTGAACTTCTGAGAAGTCTGTAAGCATTTTCAGTAAAGAAAGAGAATCTGGTCTTACAAAAAAGCAGGTTACATCAAGCAGCAGGACAGTTGGGATTCCACCAAAAGTTACTCCTTGTAGCACGGTGCTGCCCCGGGCAGTGCTGTAGCAGTATGTCTCATTTGTTGCGTTGAAAGGTGTGCTTCTGTTCCAGAAGTAGACTAGATGAGAATTTCCAAAACCCAGGAAAAAGAAAGGGTTCATTTTGTCTTTCCCTTGAAAGAAAAGAAAGTGAAACAATCACGTGAAAAATTTGCCTGGTGTTTGTGAGATGTATACACACTACAAGTGTAAAAACTACAGAAAGTTTCGATCAGGAAACTACTTAAGAAGAGAAGTCATATTTGACAATATTTCCCCTTCACTTGTAAAATACTTCACGATAACTGACAGTCTTAGTTACTAACAGTGCCCAAACAATAATTTCAGACATCTAATTAACCATGTCTTCTACAGACACCCAAAGACAGCTACACAAGACCCACAAACAAAATCCTTCTGTATCTCCTAACCTATAACATCAAACTGCTTTCTTCCAGCCTAGATTTTGATTCTGGGAAGCAAAACAGGGCATCAGACATTCCAAGAAGAGCAGTATGAAGACTTTGCTCCTAGCTGATGGGTGTGTGTGCAGGTATTGGCCTGTGAACATTGTATTTGAATTAACAAATTTGCCACTAGTTCCACAAAAAAGAACTACTACACCAATACATTTGCTTCTCTCTGTTCTTGGGATATTGTGTGAACTTCCAGTTTTAAAAGCATTCAACTGAAAAAATGCCACAGTAATTACAGTTTATCACAAACAAGAAAGAACAAAGAGTATTTCTAAAAGAATAGTCATCTAACTCGTTTTAGTCAACTGACCTGCTTAGATAATGTGGCAGCATACAAGACTGCACAGCATTTGGCTATTGATACAAAGGTCTTTTCATCACTGCAAGCAATTACTCATTGATTTTGGAGTTTTTGACTTCAAACATTTCATTTCTTGGATCTCATTAACTTGATGGTCTCCATGCAGTATTTGGGACGAAAGTGTGCTTCATGCAGAAGACACTTCTGACTGATAGATTCATAGAATCAGAGAATCATAAGGGGTTGGAAGGGACCTCGAAAGATCATCTCGTTCAATCTCCCCACCACAGCAGGCATACCCCAAGCAATTCTATCCTTTGTACGCAAATACTACAGGCCCTCATCACAGATCCAGGGTCGCTACTTCTCTAATTCAATGCGCCTCCACAAGGGGAACGCACATGTCTCTGATGACAGCACTGCTCTGGATGCTGGAAACAGAACCATCCCCAAAGTAGAATATGAATTACTCTAAGTTTTCCCTCTAAACAGCAGAAAACTAGCATGGACACTACGGCACCCAAACCACCATGGGCTAAATGTCAGACTGTGTGGCACCGTGGGGAAAAAATTTTGTGTTTCATTACAGGGAAAAACCCCGAACTACCCAGCCAGCCCAAACGTCTGCTGTTTATCCTCCTCTCTAAGGGCTGGACACTCGGTAGCCACACAACAGTCTTTCTGAACATACAGAAACCTTCATCCCCACTGCACAGAACACATGCGACATTTTCCATAACACACTGGATCTTATCAGATACCTTCTCATTCCCGAAACTATTATTTTTTAAGCCAGCTGTGAGGAAGATAAAGGCCGGACCTGCCCCAACCGAACCAACACGCAGCGAGCTGCGCTCCGCGACCTTCCCAATGCAGGCGAGCGCCAGCCCGGGCTCCACAAACAGGGACAGTCTCCCTGGATCCCTCAGTGTCCCCGGCGGGCAGTGCCCGTCTCCGCAGGGGCACAACGAACCCCCCAGGCCAGAAACCTGGCCCCTCTGGGCGGAGGATATGCGGGGGCTCGGACCCCGCCCGCTCCCGCGCCCATAGACGGAAGCGGGAGCAGATGAGAAGTTGTGGACCGAGGGGCTGAGAGGAGGGGGAGTCGCTGAGGGGAGCGGGAGGCGGCACCACCCGGCGGCACAACCCGCCCCCCCGGGGCTCCCCTAGTCAGACCCGCCCGAGGCCGCCTCACGCAGCCCCTGTCCATCTCCACGCCGCACTGCTGCCTCCGCCGGCCTTTACCTGCGCCGGGGCGGCCTGGCCTCTCCTCTCTCGTCCCGTGCCGGCTCGTCACCACCCGGCGCGCGGCTCCGAACTTACTCGCCGCAGCAACAGGTCCGGCAGCCGCGCATGCGTGCCCGGCCGCGCCTGGCTGCTGCGCCGGGCCGGGGGCCAGAAGGCGGTGGCCACTGTGGCTTCTCTTCCTCCGCCGCAGGGGTATCTCTGGCACTTACCGCTGCAGCTTCTGCTCCAGACCCTCAAGTGCTTCCCTCAGGGAACGGACCCCGTGTAAAATAGCCGGGGGAAAGCTGTCATTTCTCTTGCAGCACTGTCCCTTCTCACCCCGAGCCGAGGCGATGCGGCAGAGGGGAGATGCAGCCACCCGGGTTTACTTTGGGAGCTGTGCTCGGGTCTGGTTCTATTCCCACATACGGGGGCCAGCAAGAGCTTCCAAGTCAAGGCCTGTGTGTGCCAGAACTGCGTCTTGAGCCAAGCGTTCCCTCTGTGCACTGAAATCGTTCCTGTATTGGTTCGCAACAGGTGTTTCAGACTGTCATAGCATATCTACAAAGATTTTGTGCTCTGTCCTCAAGGCAAAACCTCTGGTGGATTGGTGATTTCTCAATTTTAATGTTAGTGCCCTGGTGTGTGCCTCTGTGACTCACACGTTGTCCAGTAACATAAAAAACCCCACCCAGAACCAAACAGCTTTTTATAGCAAAATAAAAGGAAAGAGATATGTGAGATCTCTAGAGATTGATTTCACAATTCCCAGTCTGGTAAAGCGCAGCAGGTCGTAGAGTAAGAGAGGTAACTGAAGTAAAGTGAAAGTAGTAACATGAAAATGCCATGAAATATTCAAAGCCCCTTGTCTCCACACAACTATAAAGAGAGAAATGACATTCAAATATTGTAAATTGGAAAATGAGACCTAGGGAGTTTAACTCAGCATGACTGACAGACCTGGGATGGGACTGATTCCTAGACATCTGACACGGACTTTCTGGTCTTTACAGGGGTTAACTGATTCCAGCCAACGGGCTGGAAGTGCTGGATGGCAAGGTGGTGCTGTTCCTTCCTTTCCTACTCTTTATTTTAGTGTTCTCTCAACAGCCATTTGAGACCCAACATTGCCAACCATCATCTTCATCCTTTGTCCCTAACTGGCACGACTGACCTCAATGAGCAGTAGGCATCTAACGAAGAAGAAGGTTACGATAATGATGGAAATGTAACTGTTCAGGAGGAAGCAGGGAGACCTCTTGCCTTCAAAGATTTGCACCATGCTTCCACTCTTGTGCGTGAAGCAGTGGTGATATTTCAGAAGAGTGACCCACTTTAAGAACAACCAAAGTCATCAGGGCATTGCAAGTCATCAGGGCAATGATCAAAATCTCAGTCATGTATTGACTCTTTTGTTTATAAGAAATGAGCATCCCAGCTGCCAAGAAGCCAGCATCTGGTCCAGCTGACAGTCCCACTCCTGCCTCTCCACCTACCACTCCTGTGGCCCGGGTGTATTCATGCTGTGTGTGTTACTCGAGGCTCTGCATGCATAACCACTGTTCTGCACCCAGACAGTTTATTAATCCACATTGTTTTGCTCTGTCAAATCATTGTTTCACTTTTCAGGAATGCCTGCTCAGTGGAGGGCAGCGTTTTGGCTGTACACATGCTGTGTGCCTTCCCCTACTCTTCCCACAGGAAGGGAAAACTCCCAGCTATCTGCAGTAACAGACACTTTAAGATAGAATTTCATAACTTGTGTAGCAGCTGTGTTTTAGGTAACCTGTGATTTTAACTCGGCGTTAACAGTTGTGTTAGTTAGAAAATGGCGTGGAAGTTCTCAGCTCAGAGTGGTTCAGATTCACTGCTGGAATAATTCCACTGTTGTTCAATGATGTAATTTATTTTAGCTTGAAAACACCCTTTTTTCTATTTAGGGCTATGTTGCTGGGAAAGTCACAGGCTAATTATTCCATCCTGGCTTTTCTGAAATAACTTTTCCTGTGGATGGTTTATATTAGAACTTCAAAGCAGAAATTCAAAGCAGAATAGTTATAATAACTTTATTTTAAATTAAATTTTACTGGTGTAGCTGCAGCAGAATAGACCTGCCATACAGGTTGATACTTCAGTGTAATCTTGCAGCTCTCATTTGGTCTTCTAGGACCAAAATGTGTTTGGCTGATTTTCCCACTGATTTCCTATGCTTTTTGTACTTTTGATTCTTGCTCTATTTTTCAAAATTGTGAAGGCCTTGCTCTGGGTTGACTGTGTTATTCTGTAGTGTAAAATAGGTGATATTTGGGTAATGTCGTCATTGTAGTCTATATAGTCGTTGTTCTTCTTGACATATCTTCAGTGTTTGTTTCTTTGTTCAACTTTTGTTCAGCTACATAATAATTTTTACCTCTCTTCTGTCATGAGAACAACAAGCTTTTGTAATTTGGGGTATTTTTTTTTCTTCCTCTGTCTAGACAGGCTCTTTAGCTAAGTGGTGTGATTTTGTTTATCTCTAATTTCAACAGCAGAGTCACATTTCCCTCCTCCCTCCCTCTTGTAAATAGGGTTTTGTTTACCACTCTCCATTCTTTTGGTGACAAAAGCCACATACTGTCATTAGTTAGCAAACGTTTAATTATGTTGCTAGAGCAGATGGAAATCCAGCCTCAGGGCCTAGGGAGCAGGTCAACAAAATTGAAAATTTCTTCCATCTTTCTTGTATTTTGCATGCTCCATATCCACTTCAGCAGCTATTTAGCACTGAGTTGAACAAGTGTGTGGGGTATTTACACTTACATGTGTTACCCTTCCCTTACTGTATTAAATGACCTTATGGCTGAAGAACTCTGTGGTCACTTTACTTTGATTTATCACAGCAGGACTTCCCTTGATGGGTGAACTCCCAACAGGACATCAATCAGCTCTGGATGTGGGTAGCAGGTGGCCTAGTACTTTGCCATGTGTGGCAACTCTCACCATGGTTTTCTTCTCTCTGAAGAAACACATCATCCCAGCTTGCTGTTCCTTACTTATCCCCCTATTCAAATACATCTTAATAGACTTAGTTCAGGCTTCTAGCCTGGCAGCCCTTTGCTGTCTTTTAATCTCTGCCTTCATCTGTTTACAAGCCTCAGTATACCAAAGGACTTAGTGTGGGCATTATGGAGTTTTCCTTTGAAAGGCCTGAGTATTAATATGTGTTTAGTAAAAACAAACAAATAGAAAAATCTAGGCAGATTTAAATGTACTGTAGTCATAATACAAATAAGCAAGCAGTGTTGTTTTAAATGATAAATTTACTCTTGGTTTCTCTCTATACTTATTTTTGTTGTGCTGTTTCTCATTCATAATATGTTGATTTTCAAGGTAGAAATAGCCTCGTGTTAAAGCTGATGCTTAGCAGGTTTAATATTTCTCATGGTATTTGTCAAGTTACATTTGGATGAAAACTGTAATTTAATTGAAAAGCACAAGTAGCTGCAGTCTAAAATAGCAATACTGAAAAGTATGGGACAGATGTACAGGAGGAAAACTTATTGCAATGTATTTTGCGTTTAAACTTGATTTATGAAACAGTGAATTATTGTCCATACTTTGTGCGCTGAACTCATTATCTTTGATCATCCATGTCTAAAGAGGCATCCCTGTGAGTTTTCCTAGGCTTCTGTACTGCTGCCCTATATATAAACACTACATGTACACTGCATGTAGGCTATAAACACTGCCAAATGCAGCTGCAACAGCAGGTGAACCTTGCTGCAGGCCCTTGCTGAGCTAAGAGAGGCCCATGCCTTACCAGGGGGCAATGCATGGACTTCCCATCACTCATCTGTGCACACTGTGAGCTTTAAACCTCTGTTTTATGGATAGCTGCAGATTGGAGAAACTCTTGCTGATATATAGGATTTTAGTTTTATTATTAGTTTGTTGAAATGCCACCAGTGTTGATGTAACACACACTTTAGTACAAAACTAGGACAAGGTGTCCTGAAGCATGGACAAATTACCCTGATGCCTATCTGTGCATTAACCCTGTGTGTGTAGAAGCTGAAAGGGGTTAATGCATAGGTGGTAGAGCACTAATCAAATTAAGGCAGCAGCCCGAGAGACAGGGAATGAAGAAACCATCTGCCACAGTCTGGTCTCTCCCGCTGAAGAGGACAACGCCTGGCCACATGACCCACTGGATTTAGGTGAATCAGGGAGCAGGTGCATTAGTCACCAGTGTAAAATATCAAACCACTTGCAATTTGTAATGTTACAGCAATGCATGTTAGTGTTAGTGAAGAACTCTGGTGTCCTCAAGAGCCTCTGTGCTCAGTAGCCATCCTTACTGTACATAATAATGTGTTGCAACAGTACTGGGGTGAGACCTGGACCTGTGTTAGCATCCTCGCCTCAGGACATGCTTTACCTGGAGCAGAAAACGGTGTGATTGCTTGTGTACGAGGCACAAAACACTTCAGGAGATCTTGCAGTCTAAACTGAGAGGGTCAGGTCAGCAGAGTTCGCCAGAATCTTGGGCTGAAAGAAAATTCTTGCTAACTAACACCTCAAATCCTGGTTTTTATCAGAGTAGAGTGGAAGAGAAAAATTAGTCGAGGTGTCTTTTTTCCTTCAGATACTACCCAGTTTTTGAACTTTAAGCAAACTAGTAATTCAGCTGGTTGTTTTGCTCTGTTCTGTCTCTATCTGCAGACGGTCAGGTGAGATCCCCAGCTTTTAGACCTAAGGCCTAGATGGTGACCCTTCCTAGTTCACTGGTTTGACTTCCTTCCCTTAGAATGTCAGCATCAAACACGTTGCTTGCACAGTTATAAATGTAATTTACAGTATTTTTAATGTGTCAAAAGATTAAGCCTTAGTACAGGTGGTTATACTTTAAAAATAGGAATAGATTTGAATAGAAATCTGGATTTAAAAAATTTTAAAGGACTTTTAAAATGACTCATCTTTATTTACCTTGGGCAAGAATTCCTCCTTCCTACTACTGGATTTGCAGATGAAAAAAATTCTGAGTTCAGACTGTGATGATATCAAAGAGCTTTGGTTTTGCTTCAGTCTCAGGTTAACTCAAAGCAGATTAATAAAGTGTAACTGTTAGCCTTGGTGTTCTTCCTAGGAGTTGCACCAGTAATTCTCCTTGCAGATCTGTGTGTCTCAGCTTTTGGAAACAGGCCTCATATGTTCAGTTCAGATGAACTGAAGAACCAAGAAGGTCCCTGTTACATTTTCCACTGCAGTAGTGATTTTGTTCCTTTGCAGATATACACCTCAGTGGGCAAGTGCAGGGGGCCACTAATGACAGGATGATGCTGGTGAGCCTAAGCAGGGGGTCAGGTGCCAAGTATGCAACGCACAAGTGTCCCAGGCAAATTGGTGAAGGGATGCAAAATGGTTTAAGTAGGGAGCTGTGAAGAGCTATCCCAATGGCAAACAGCCATGAACAAGGGCAGTGTGGCTTTTTCCAGCAAGGAGGATCCTGCTTGCAAGGCCTGGCTTTACTAGAGCATGGGTGGAAATGGTGGGGTGCAGCAGCAGGCTGTTCCAAGTGCATGACTGCCGCTCAAGGCATGTGTGTCCTTGCTGGGCACTCCCTGACACCCCCACTTTAAAGAGGCAGAAGAGTTGCCTGAATACTGACTGTTCCTTAGCGTGTGATCATCTCTTGGACATACTATCACCATACCCACTGACTTTCCCATTCCTGACTTTCCATTTCTACTTTATCATTCCTCTTTCTGTAGTAGTTTCTTTCCCCCTCCTGTATATCTTTTTTGACATTTCCTTTGCTGGAATGATTTTGTTTTATCCAAATCTCTTTTCTTTTTGTTGCATCTTTCTCTTTTCAAGTGTATGCAAAGAGTATAAATTGTCTCATGAGTGAGGGTATGGCTTGATCTGTGTAAAAAGAGAAAGTAATGTAGTCTCTGCAAGGTGAGCTTAAACACATGAGTGATCTATGGATCAATGGAGAACTCTCCTACCTGAAAATAAGCAGTAACAGATGGCAAGAGGGATATCTCTTGTTTTACCAAGATACCTTACATGCAGTAACCGTTGGAGTCCGTTGCTGATTAGGGTTTTGTTGACAGAAGCTGCGGTTGATTGGTACTTTTGAAAATCAGGTTATTTATTTTGGTGTCTAAATATGGACTTGAAAATTTTGGCCAAGGCGATTTGTTCAAGGTCATTATGCTGACCCAAGGACAGAACTGAGGACAGAGCCAAAATCTTTTCAGTTTTCTCTTCCTATCAATATTCTGTACAGTTTCAGTAAAGCAGATGTTTATATGTCCAGATTCAGTAAGCAGGTGTTTATATGTTCAGATTGTATGCCAGAGTGCAATGAAGTGACTGATCAGAATAAATTTGAGAGGAGTTAAAAGCCACTTTCTGGGAGTTTCTCGAAAGATCATCTCGTTCAAACAGAAGAAAGACTGCCAAACAGAAGAAAGAGTCCATGTTGCATGGGAGCACCTAAGCAAATTGTTCTTGCCTTTACAGTTTGGTTCATCCTTTCTTTTACACCCTGTCTGGATCAGTTCCTGGGACTGCACGGGCACATCTGACAGAGTAGGTGTAAGCTGGCACTGCTACACATAGAGCCTTGAGATGAGCAGACCTGAAGTTTAGAGCCCCAAACAGCCAACTGCTCTGGGGAGCAGTGAGCCAGGTTGATCCTTTGCACTGCGATTCCCGTGAAGATTAGAAGCATTTCATATGTCAGTGTAAAACCTTGAATTTAGTTTTCAAATTATCACAATGAGAACATTTCTCAGGGGACATGGAATTGTGTTAAAATCCTTTCCCATCCACTATCCTTAGGAAACAGGACAACTGTGGTCTATAACTGCTGCAGTTTCAGGATCAGTTTCAAGGCAGGCCCAGGCAATGGTGTATTCTCAAGCTCCATTGTGAATTGCAGCATTTTCTTGCGTAGGACAGCACGTGTGTAAGAATTCACCAGACAAGGAACACGGCAAAGTCAGGGCTAAGCTTTCCTAGCACAAGGGCAAAATCAAGTGGTGCAACCTCTGAAGAATTTTAAGAGCCAGTCTTCCAAGTCTGCTGCACATCCCATTTTTCAGATGACTTCCATTGGATCTGCAAAACCTGAACTTCATTGAAAACATCATTTCCCTGTAAACTACCTTTGAGTTGTTTTAACTCATCTGGCTAAACTAAATACCTCAAATTATGTCCTAGATCATGTATGTCTCTGCTCCGATCGCAGTAATTTATTTCTAGTTTTGCTGTCACAGAGGTAAAATAATTCCTTCCTGTGTTTTAGAATCAAACCAGAGTTTTGATGAAATCAATAAAAAATGGACTCTGAATTCCTTTTTTCACCTTTGAAAATCTTCTCCATGTGTATGATTTGTCAAAAGAACCTGGATTCTACACTGGCATTTGCTGAAGGTCCACACTACATAAATAAAATTTGTAGTCACCATACCTTTACTACAGTTATTTAGCCTTGAAAGCTAACAGATACCAGCTTTAAATGCTGGCACTTCTCACAGGAACTTATGTTGAATCCAAAGTTCAAGTTAAAAATGCATTGGGCGGCTATGTGGAAATGTTGGCCATTTCTCAATGAATGCTTTTGAGTAAGCAAATGGCCAGGTAAGAAAAGAAAAAACACAACCCTAAAGTTTGCGTTTCACGCTTTAAGTAACTTGACCAAGTGAGGCTAGATTCCCTTTTAAAATCAAATGACCATGGTGCATCTCCCAGGGTCCTGTAGTACGAATGCTAAAAGGATTAAAACTAGTCGTGTCACATAGCTTTATGTCACTCTTTACAAGGGCCGTGTTAAATCCGAGACTTTATACCTCTTGTTTACACAGATACGGGTACATGGCAGGAAATTACATAATTTAACTTGTGCCATGAAGTAAAACACCCTTTTGTTTCTGTTTTGGAGTCAAATATGCAAGGAACGGTGTTTTTCCTACCAGAGTGTTTCTTCATTAAAAAGTAACAGCCTACCAAAAAAGTTACAAAAGCAATACAACGATCATACAAATATTTAAGTGAAAGCAGCTTTGTAGCAACCTCATGAGTACAAGCAGTCTGTCAAGACACCCTCCTTTCTGAACATGGTTTGAAGGCAAAAGGAAATTGGGAGCCAATTTTACTATTTGTTATTATGCAGTTCCAAGAGGTGTAAACGAGGTACCCGATCCAGACAGAAGGAGAATGGAAGGATAAATAATAAATCAACATAAACAACTCACAATGTTTTTTAAAAGAGGGTTAATGTCAATGATTTGAAATTTTATTAACAGCTCTAAAACCTTTCAAAATGCATTTCAGATACTCAGTCTCCCTTTAAGACCATTATCAGAGGAGATGGTAGAACTCGGAAGACAAAATGCACCTACAAAGTTTGATGCAACATTTAAAGCCAGTCAAACCTGGCTCCTTCCATTTAAAAGAAATGAACATTAAGCATAGGGATGAGGGATTGTATTCTGATCCAGACTGACTTTCCAAGAATATTGGTTTGTACCTTTTGAATCTCCTGCCGCATCTGGAAGCCTCTCAGGCATCCTCCCCCAGTATCATCCCAGTACACCCAAAGCTCAGGCAGGCAGGTCTGGTGGTGTTGCTGGACCCATTCAGAATTCCACTTCATCATCCTTTTGCTCAAGGCACTAGTGTGCTGTTAACATCAAGGGGAAAAGCCATGTGCAAGTGATTATTTTGTAGCTGAATACATCTAGGTTCCATGGTGTAAAACCTACTGACATGCAGCGGCCCCAAAGTCAGATTTAGGAGCAGATGTTACAGATGCAGAACAACTGCCTAAGTAGTTCAGCCCATTCTCCTGCAGTTTCAGGTATCTTTTTTTCCAGTCAACATATTTTGCTAAGGCACTGCCCAAGTTAATTTTCTATATCTCCTTTAGTATTAATGGAAGCCTTTGGGTACTCCATCTGATGTGCCAAATTGGAGAAATCTAAAGTCACTATCAGTTCTGTCTTGTTATCTCTGTGCGTGTCATGACTTCATTTTGTCTTCTACATCTTACACTGTTTTTTATGATTTTCTGTGCAAGAAACAGCACCTTTTCTTTTTTGCACTACACTAACAAATTCAAGGTGTGGTATCAACAGTACAGGGAGCAATTACTTCCCTACTCCTGCTTACCACACTATTTCTGATACAAGCCATGATGCCACAGCCTTTATGGGCACATGTGCCCTCTTCCAGCTCATGCTGGTGAACACACACCAAACTTTCAGGAGTCCAGAGAACTGTTCAGCCAAAAACATGAAGCCCAGCCCTCTCAATAGCACCGTGGGTGTTAAAACCTTCAGCTGCCGCATTTTGCTCCAGCGTGCCTCACACCTCCCTCACACACAGGTTTCCTTCTGCTGGACAGACATGCTCTGGGTCAGGCAGTTGAGGAGGTCACACACTGAGACCTCAAGGTGGCATTTGCTGGAACACACAGGTTAAAATCCAACTCAGCAGCAAGTACCACCCTGGGCTGGAGGAGCCTTTGCAACCTCTCAGCAGAGCCTAGCTGGCCCTGCCTGGCCCACAGGTGGGCTCTCACTTGCATCACTAAGGCAGGAAAACCATGCCCCTAAAAACTGCTCAGCTCTTACAGTGTAAACACACAGCTGCAAAGCGCACAATGAAAAAGCAACGTTACATGCTGCATCTAGATAAACGGGTTCTTTTTAGAAAATTAAATGTGCTCCACAAAATATGGCTATTTCTCTGCGACAGGGAGATTCCTTAATGAAGAGTACTGTGGTGTAAAGCAAGCGATTTGGGGCCGCATGCTCGTTTATCTGATTCAACAGCATTTGCCAAACGTCAGCATTTTTGCCGTAGCCATCAGAGTGGCAACAAATCCTGCTTCCCCAACTACAAACAAGGCACGGACTAGTGCAGCAGGGAGGAGCCTACCGAGGAGACAGAAAAAGCTGTATTTGAACAGTTGTGTTTGCTTTTCTGTAAAAAAGGGGGGGGGGAAATCTTGGAGGTCTCTTTTCTGCCAGAACGCTGGCACTTTGCAAATGCTGCCAATACAAACCCTTCAAGCAAGCCAGCTGACATCAGCTGACCAAGGACATGGTGGGACTTTGGCCGTTTCATCCATTCCTCCCCAAACAGGCTGCCTTTTGTCTGGGCTGTCTGACAAAACAAGCGTGTGAGTAAAAGCAGAAGCCTGCTTATGGAAGACATCCTTAAGTCAGAGTGCTTTAACATACATGGCACCAGCATCGGTGACGTTACATGAACTGAGCTCCAGATCAAACCGCATTTGCAGTGTCTCTCTCAAATAAAACAGGGTTAGTACTATACTGGATGCATTGTGGGGAAAGGGCTAAGGGCACATTATCCTCATGGCTGCCTGGGGCTTCACCGGCAACACTAGTGGGAGGAACCCAACAGAACATGTGATCCATAAGATACTTCCGTTGGGGATGACCTGCTCAGTCTGGCCTAGACTGATGATGAGGAAAGGCAGGAGCATGGTCCTGCCTTACATTAGAGCTGGGGAACTTCTGTACAGCTCAAGCAGATGATCGTTTGCACCACAAAACTGGCTACTAAAACGGGCTCCTTAGGTGTCAGGCAAACATTAGGGTGATACCTGATTGAGCACAAAACATTTTGGCACAAAAATTAACACAGCCAGCTTTTTGGAACAAATCAGAAACAGGATAAAAGTTCTAGTGAAGATCAACACTCCACAGTGAGCGTCTCTGCTGTTTTCAGTCTGGCCTTGGGATCCAGATGAAAGCTGGATGTCTTGATCTCGTTAAACTTTTCCGTGCCACATTCTTGTAGAGCAGGCTGAGGCTGGAGAGAGCACACATGTAAACTCCAGTGAGCTGCACCGGTTCCACTGAAGTCCTGGGTGCTGTTATTCTGACTCTGTACATTGAGCAAGCTACTCATGCCCTAATGAAACAGGAGCTGTCTCTAGAGGTGGAGGAGGATGGAAAGCTGCTGCCCCTGCAAGATGATTTTGTGGTGTCTTTCAGCAGACATATGTCATTTTCTAGAACAAATACAGAGCAATTAGAGCATGTCTAGAGCAGGTTGCTGTTTGGAACTAAAGTGGCAGGCAAGTGTGATACTAACTTGTGGCCTTCTCACTTGCTCTTGGTGCCAGAGGAATTTCTCAAAAGTCTTGCCGCTGTGGAATAGCAGTCGTATTGGGGAATTAGCATCAGTCCTTTCACATCGCCCCTGGAACCACACAGAGAGGACTGTCCCTGCAGAACAGGGATCCTATCTCCAGCACACGGTATGGCAGTCAAGAAGGAAGCCAAATCTGCCAGTGAAATCCCACTTAAAGTTGTGTAGCCTCAGTTTGAAGTGCTGGTGGCAATATAATGTCTGTAGCACTGACTGGTGGCTGTTGGGATGGGTTGGTGAGGCAGTGTGAGAAGGTTGTGCCTTCATGCATAGCCTGCAGTTTATTTCTGCTTTTGAAACCCCTAACCTTCACATGAACAGCCTATTTGCAGTGTTTTTGTTAGCTCTGTAAAATTTGTTGTGCTCAAGACTGAGAGAGAACATGAAACAGATCATCTTCTTGAATTCTTTTTTAGCTTGGCAAGTTATGCCTGCAGCCTAACCACAAATCATGTAGCTTCCACGGTTGTAGATTCAAAAGACCCTCACTTTGAGGAAAAAGAGAAGGCTAAAATCCACATAAAGGTCTGCTCTCGTCTCTGTACAATAAACCTGTTGCACAAGTCAGGGCCTTTCGTAGAGCAAACAAAAATTGTTGCCTTTCACATCACTCGAGCGAAGGTGGTTCTAGTGTGAGCCCAACTGTAGTACAAAACCCTTATGTCCATGGAAATTCGTGTCTTGAAAAATTAAATGTCCAGGTCCTTGCTGGCATACTGCAAAGATGCTGGAACACTCTTGTAGGCCAGGATAATGGCTACGTGGTCAAGCTAAGCCTTGTGCACTTTCTCTTTGAAGCCATTGAGTACATTTAACAAAATACGTCCAGCAAATGTCTTAGAGAAATCGAAAGCTTAAATACAGAGATTCTCTCTTCACTGAGAACTGGCTTTTATTTAGACTGTGGGTTGGTCATCCTTCATCCCTTGCAGCCTCTTTAAATCCTGTGTTTGACATTTTGACTGTGCCATGCAGATTCCAATACACATGACATAAAAAGAGCTATTATAGAATTCCTGACTTTTTCTTGTTTGCATGACAAAGGGGGAATGGCAAATCCTCCAATTGGACCAGATAATCACTCTCCTGTGAAAAGCCTACAATCCACATCCTCTGTTTTCTTCTTAGCTGGGATTCAACTGTGTTTGATCAATATATTTTTTTTTTACCTGTGAAGCCCATCAATCACCTTCCAATATACATTGGACAGTGAAGAGCCCTGATAGGTTAGACAGCCGGATGCAGGGAAGTTTGGTGCTGCTGGAGCCATCAGACATTCTCATTTTGTGTTATCCTGGGTTTTTTGAAGAGTCCTCACTACGCAGTAGGACTGCTCTCTGGAGTGAAGACTAGTAGAATGGACAAAGGTTTACAGGATCAGACCTTCTGACATGAGAGAAAGACCATTACAAACCTGTGAACTGCAGTTGTATCCAGGTGACCGTCGCTTTATGAATGTGATAAATTCACTGCTGGAACTGACTTAGCTAACACAGAGCTTATCTGAAAGAAAGTGTTTCAGCTCCCTGAACATTGCTTAGACACAGTTTGTGACCCAAAGTGCTTCATCATGGGACAGTATTTGTCCCATCCCATGGGAATCAGTAATGGGCCGTTGATCTCAGTGTACACAAGCTGGCTGTACAGAGCCTTCCTGAGGGGGGCTCAAGGGTCACAGAGATTTCAGAAAATAAAGTGCCTCCTCTTATTCACGAGAGCAGGCATTTTTGACAAGTGTTGAAGTTGAGGCAGTGAAATGATTTTTTTTATTGCTGTTTGTGTCTTGGGAATAAATATAGCAGCAAATACTGATTAATTGAGAGGAAGATGCTGCACAATGGGAAGGATGAAAGGAAGTGCTGCCTTGGGCCCTTCACAGGCTGTTAGCTTGTAGTCAGTGTTTTGGTTTTAGCCTTAAAATGCAGTTCAGCTAAAGATGTCCCTTTTACATCGAATGGAGACTTTATCCTGTTTAAGAAGACAAGTTTCTTCAAAGGTCGTAAAGACAAATGAGCAGCAGCAGAGTGTTCAGCGAGGTGCTTTCAGAGGGCTTTCAGCTGCCTTCCTCAGCCTTGAGACCAGGCTGCCTCCTCTGACACTTGTTTTAATGAGGGATGAACCACAACAGGGCTCTTTTTTACAAGTTCATTACACTGGGCCCTCCAGCCAGACTTTTCTCAGGGCTCAGTGTTCAGCCTGGACTTTGGATCAAAGTGCACCTATTTTAAATCATTTACAGACAGGTGTGAAACCCAAAGAACTTTTGCTGCTGAAGACATTTGCACACTGAGAGGATGAGGGTCTGCCCCAAGTGCCATGCTCTCTTGTTGATCACATCTTATTATTTTCAGTTTTTCAATTCACTTCTTCTGAGATTGATTTCAAAAATAAACTTCTGCATCTTATGCTGGCAAAGCCACATCTTACGGCAGCAGAGGCCAGGGTAGCAAAGCATGTGTGCTTTGAGGGTGAAGCCTGACTTCAAGGCAAACATCCAACCTGGCTTCACTCTCCAGAGTTGGGGTTGTTATTAGTGTTTAAAACACCAATACTCATCTATGATGTGGAAGAGCAGGGTGGCTACTCACATTCCCTGAAAGGTGATCTGCCTTTATAGAAAGCCTTCTTCTATTAAGCACAAGTATTATGAACCCCACTGGAATCTGTTAAGAGCTTTGGGATGTATTTCTAAAATGTCAGACCTATATATCTTCCCCCTTCTGTGATTCAGAAGCAGTGTAAAAGGACATAAACCATTCAGCTGCTGTGATTCACTGCCTCTTGATACAGATATTCAGAGATCAAAGTGGTCCCTACCCCTCAAAAAAAGATTTTAAGTGATTTTTAAATGCTTGCCATAAAGATGGGCTTTCACCTAAGGCATTACTGTCCTAATGGATACTGTGGTAAAGACTGACGCTGCCTTTAAGAATCATATGGTGCTGTACATAAAGCGGTGCACTCTGCAGATGTGTTTCCTCCTGGACTCAAGCTAAACACGATCACTCTGGGGGTTTCTGGGCCAAAGTTTACAAGAAATTAAAAAAAACATAGGAACTTATTCCCCTTGAAGGAGTCTGGAAGCTCCCCTAAACCTTCTATTAACTTTGTGGGAGATGAAGGTGTTAAACTGGCATGTGTCTACCGACAGGGGAGTGATCCTTTTAAGTTCTTTGCTTCGTCCCCACTTGTGGAATTTGTTGTGCCAGTGGGACAAGGCTGGCTATAAAACCCTGGCGGAGGGGATCTCTGTCCCACTCAGGCAGCCTTACACCACTTCTCTGCTGAAAGCAGTCCTGGAGAGATCCCTCCTTCATCTCTGTTGGGCAGACGGCTGCTTCACTGACGGAGGAGGATGGATGTGAGGTTTGCCTGGATGCTCTGTGTGCACTCCCTAGTGATCATGGTCCAAGCATTTACCCAGGAAGGGTTCAAGGAGGAGTTACTGAAGCAGCTGGGGCTCTCTGAGGTCCCTAAACTTCATAAGAGAGACTTGGTGGACCTGGTTATCCCAGAGCACGTAAAGAACAAATACATCTCCATGCTGAAGCGCCAGAGGGTGAAGCGCCGAGCTTTGCCAAGCCTGGCTGGCATCCTCAGGAGGATCCCTGGCAATGCAGGTAATGTTTGTACTGTTCCTGTTGGGAACTCACACTGCTCAGACCCACTGCCAGGGGGAGCTGTTTGCCTCGCTGGCCACAGGATGGGTAGAGGTGACCCCACGGGAGAAGGGGGTTTGGGTCTGACTCAAAGCCTGATGCATATAACAGCTTCTTAAACTTTAACAGGCAGTAGTCTAGTAACTCCTTGCACCTGGAGAGGGGGTGGCACAGATCTTGCAAAGGACAGACAGGAGCTTGATAGACGAGAAAAAACTCTTGGTGCCCAGGCAGCATTCTGGGCAGGTGGAAAAATGGCCTAAAATAAAATGACAGCAGAAAGTGCCCACCTGGCAGGTTTGAGCTCAGAGCTTCAGTCAGTCCTTTAATAGGAATCACACCTCTGTAGGGATGTTTCAGTCTTCCCTAGTGGGGCTTTTTTGTTGTGTTGTGTTGTGTTTTGTTTTGTTGGGGTTTTTTTGTCTGGAAAAAATATCAAGGAGGAAATCGCCTCTACAGACACAATGGTGTCTGTACGAGGACACTTAGAGCCTGTTTCACTTTCAAAGGATGAACAGCAGCACCCTGGGCAGCAAATGAAAACACTTTACTCTCTGCAAGTGGTGCAGTTTTCTGCTTTCATACCCAGTACTGGCACAAAGTGATGCCAAACCTTCCGGGGCTTGATCTGTTTGTAGTCAAGTTCTACAAGATATTTATTTTTTCCAGGTTGCAGAGACTCAGACAGGAGAATTAGGGAATTTGCAGGATGCTGATGCCAGTGTGCATTAGAAAAGCTGTGTTTAGTGGTGGGCTCTGGACGTGGGAGCTTGCAAGGTCTGTGCTGTGATAGGAACTGTGGATGAAGAGTGGGAGCTTTGCTCACAGGGTGGCAATGACCGTCTTTTTCGTTCCCAACGCGTACAGGCATTGCGGAAGTTCCCGGCTCTGACACCACTACACGCCAGAACCTGATCTTTGACATGGAGGGCAGAATACCCAAAAACAGCGAAGTGACAATGGCTGAACTGAAACTCTTCAAGAAGCCTCTGGACAGAGCACACCTGCCTGCCAGGCAGTCTCACAGGCCCGTCAACAATGCCAGGGTCAGCGTGTACTGGGTGCAACAGCAGCATGATGGTACCAACAGAACTTCGCTGATAGACTCCAGGTAAGAAACATCTATAAATATGTGAGGGGTGGGTGCCAGGAGGATGGAGCCAGGCTCTTCTCAGTGTCATCTGGTGATAGGACAAGGGGCAATGGGTGCAAGCTGGAACATAGGAAGTTCCATATGAATATCAGAAAGAAATTCTTCACAGTGAGGGTGATGGATCATTGGAACAGGCTGCCCAGGGAGGTTGTGGGGTCTCCTCCTCTGGAGACATTTAAAACCTGCCTGGATGTGTTCCTGTGTGACTTGGTCTAGGTGATCCTGCTGTGGCAGGGAGATTGGATTAGATGATCTTTCAAGGTCTCTTCCAATCCCTAATGATTCTACGATTCTCTCCTGAAGGCAGAACTCTAATTATGAGGTCTGGGTCCTCTGGGCTGGATTTGGGTGTCATGTGCTTGTGTGTTCAGTCAGTCTGATGTGGTCACATCTGTAGAATAAGGCTCTGTAGCCTCTAAACCCAGAACAAGCTCATAAGAGCAGATACTAGGTTAAGAGTGCAATATGTGGTGTTTCACTGAAATAGTCTACTGCTGTGTCAAACGCTGCTGTGTACTGCCTTGCCTTCCCCTCCGAAACCTTCCACGTGGTTCATTTCTCGCTCTAACTCATGAGGGTGACATGCTGATGGAATTCTTTGCATTGGCTATTTCGACAGCTGGTTTAAATGAGTAAATTACGGGAAAAGCATCTGATTCTCTAGCCTTAACCTTTATGGAAGTTTTAGAACCCTTGAAGGCAAAAGTAGACATCAAAACAATTTTCTGGGTGGGTGGAAACTTATGACCCTAATGCAGCTATGCCAGAAGCAGCTGTCTGCAGTGGTACTTAGCAGGCTGTTATCACTAAGGCTGCAAGTAATCCTCCACTGTCATAGTTCCCAATGAGCATGAATGAATACCTGGACATGAGCGTGTCCAACGGGTTTTATTTAGCCTTTCAGACTCTGTTGGTTCTGCCTCCTTCCTTTCGAGGTGTGAGTTCCTTGCCATGGGTGCTTGCCAAGAGCATTCAGTAAAAATTATCATGGAATCAAGGCACATGATAGTCTACGGGAAGAAAATTACTCAGGTGCTGTAGCGGAACTGCAGGCCCTGGCTTTATCTGATGGTTTTCTCGAATGCCTTGTTGTGCAGGCTGGTTCCCATCCGCGAGTCAGGCTGGAAGAACTTCGATGTGACGCAGGCTGTGCATTACTGGCTGCGAAACAAGAGACAGGAGCCAATGTTTCTGGAGGTCTGGATCGAAGGAGAAAGAGTAGGCAGCCATGCCTCAGAAATGGCCAGAGCCGTGCGTTTCACCTCTCAGGACCCCAAGGATAAGGCCCTAGGCAAGCCTGAATTGGTGCTTTACACCCTCGACTTAGAAGACTATGGGTATGTATGAAACCCAAGCCCATACTGTCTGCAGTGCAGTTGGCCCTGGAGTATTGTCCTGCATGTGCCAGCCCAGGGCACGTAGCTCTTGCCCTTGCAAGTGAACCAGTGCGCATAGAGTTGCTGCTGAATCACACCTCTCCTTTTCCTATATTTATTGTCTGAACATTCAAACCAAACCCAGGCATGGCCCAACCTTCATGTCTGAAGCACCGCCTATTAACAAGGGGGATTGTTTCTCCCACCTTCCTGGTTTGCAGTTACAGCACCAGTTCTTATTTCTCCCTTGGCATGCAGGGGCCCTGGAGACTGCACGGAGGAGCCAGTGAGGGGGAAATCCACCTGCTGCCGACAGAAACACTACGTCAACTTCCGTGAGCTTTCCTGGACACAGTACTGGATCATTGAGCCAGCAGGGTATCAGGCCTACCGGTGCTCGGGGGGCTGCATGCAGCCTCCCAGCCCACTGCGGCGCTTTGGCTACGGGGAGCGTGTCTGTGCTGTGACGGAGAGCTCCCCACTCCCCATGATGTACCTTGTCAAGAGGGGCAACCGCACCGAGATTGAAGCAGCTGAATTTCCCAACATGATCATCGAGAAGTGCAGCTGCATCACGGATGGCATGGCACTGGCGTGAGACACAAGCAGCCAGCAGCGATGTCAAGACCCCAGTTGCCCACAGCTCTGTACAAAGCGGCCCTGGTCTCCAGCCATGGGGCCAGCAATACCATGGGAGGGACCTCCAGATAGGCAACTACAAGGGTCAGCAGCAGTTGGGGCTCGGGCTCTACACACACTGCTCCTTCCAGAGGGTGCACTTAAAAGTACAGTCCATATAGGTGGGCTCAGAGGAGCATGCATCTCCACATATACATATGTGAGAGGTATCTGTGGAGCCTAGCACTTCTCAGTTCATTTCACTGAATTGGGTGGAGCTGTGTCCCATTTATTTCAGTCCCAGCTCTGGAGTGTTGCAAACAGCTAGAGGCAAGGGAGCACTGATCATCACTATGTGGTGGAGTAACACATAGGAATCATAGAATCAGAATCATTAGGGATTGGAAGGGACCTCGAAAGATCATCTAGCCCAATTCCCCTGACACAGCAGGATCACCTAGACCAAGTCGCACAGGAACACATCCAGGCATGTTTTAAACACCTCCAGTGAAGGAGACTCCACAACCTCCCTGGGCAGCCTGTTCCACTGCTCCATCACCCTCACCGTGTAGAAGTTCATTCTGATATTTATGTGGAACCTCATATGTTCCAGCTTACAACCATTGCTCAATGTTTTGTTATTAAACTCCTGGCTTGGGTCTTTGTCTGTCCAAGTCATGTTTGGGGTGAACTGGAGAGCAGAAGCACTTAGATGTACATGTGGCACGCATGCATACCCACACGGATGTGCAGAGAGCAGATGGATGTGTGTGTGCATTGCCTGCCTGTACATCCGTACAACTTTGTCTAGAGCTCAAAGGAACATACCTATGTGAGTACGTATGGTATGCGCATATACAAAATACTATCTGGAATGCAAAGGATTATATTTTTGGACCCTGTGCCATGGGCTGAACACGGTTTTACACCCAGAATTTAGAGTTCTGAAGTCAGTGGGAACACTAGGACTTAAGTTTGCTGACATGAGTAACAGTTTGTAGAATGGGACCCTTTTTTTTCCTGATTTTATGTTACAATTATTTCAATTTAGGGATAATTTCCAAGGTTTGTGTCCTTGCACACTCAAGGAAACAATAAAGTACAAATATTAAAGTAGTCATGTGTTTGTCTGTACTCATTCTGAAGTCTGAAAGTGGAAGGAAGAAATATGTTTTATTTCTGACTGCACCCCAGTATCCAGGTCCTACAAACACACAGAGTAACGGCTCTTCTCAGTTACGTGTGATCCTGCTGCTTCTGGCGAGGCCAGTCTGCTGGGGGCGGGGGGGCTGGGCTGAATCAGCAGGTATAGCAGAACCCAAGCTGTCAGCACTTCTGCAGCTGCTGCCGAGTTTAAGCTGACATTCTCTTTACAAGAAAACTTACAGATACCTGACAGGCAAGAGGTGATGCTCTCCTGTGGGCTTCAGCAGCGCAACCCAGAATCTGCAGCAATCAGCTGGAGATCAAGTGCAGGAAGTGATGAGCTGCTTTCCAGCTGTCCCTTCCCTTACCAGCTGAAGGGGAAGGTGCCTCCCACCTGTCCCTTCTCTTCCCCATTTTAAACCCTGACCCTTCCTTATGGACCAAGACATCCCCTGGAGAAATGCAGCAATAGTGTGGTTTAATCCCTTTTTGAACTGTACAGACTGTTGGCCAGGCTGTCATCAATTATAATCATTTCCACTCTTTGTGTCAGATTTCTTTCCTTGATTCATAACCCACTGAGATACTGGTGGGTCCAGGTGTGAGGTGGTCTCTGCTGTCCATCCCTGAAGCACTGGTTGAACCAGCTGCTGGTGGGAAAGACTCCAAAATGAGTTTCTCTGACTAGACAGAGTGTCTATGGACCAGGTGAGAACACGGGCCTGTTGGACTCTGCAATTGCTTTGGGTCATTTGTCAGGAAGACTGAGGTGCCGAGTGTTCCTGCTGCCCTGCAGGACCCTGGGTCTGAGGTCATGCAGGCCTCCCTTTGTCCTGTGGCTATGCTGGAACCTTTCACTTGTGTGAACACCTGCGGCAAAAGAAGCGCTGTAAGGAGAGAACAACAGGCAGAAGCACAGACTCACCAGTCACCAGCACTAGGCTGCAGCAAGATGGGTTACTGCAGTCAGAATGGGATGAGCCAAATGGATCTCTGGCCATTTCCTTCTCAGGACTACGTAGCATCTACCTTTAGTGTCCCTGGAATTCAGCCCCAATTCCTCCACACACAGGGCCGTGAGCTCACTATCACCATGAAGAACAAAGCCTGATTTATCCTGGGGAAGAGCTGGTTCCTGCCCGAGAAGGAAAAACGGCTTCCCTGTGGCCCCCAGCACTTGCACTCCAGACATCATCTCCCTGGCCTGGGACAAATCTTATCTGGTGCAATGGGGATCAGGCTGCTGCAAGAGGCAAAGAACCACAGCAGGATGTGGGGCTGGGCTCAGTGGGGTGGACAAGGCTGAGCCTTCTCAGGCTGCCCTCCACCAGGATCCTGCACCACGTCTGACTGCCATTGCTCTGGTGTCCTGGCGACGTAAGGTACAGAAAGCAAGTAGCAGGTCTGTGTGTGACAGCTGGAAGAGATGGAGAAGTGGTGGCCATGGTGCTCCTGTGGGTATTGAAGGGGCTTGACACAAAGCAGTGGGCAGTCCAGCCCTGCCGCCAGCATGGCTATTGACTGCTTGGGGAGCAGATGCCACAGCATCTCCTTCCTCGGTCCCAGTGCTTCCCTGCGTTCACAGCCCTGAGCCCAATCCATGGTCCCATCCAGGAGTATAAGGCTGATGATGAGCATGGAGTGGAGGCCTGGGAAAGAGGCGAGTTAAAGTTGTAAGCACTGATGTCTGACATCTTGCAGCTCCATCTCTTGTTGCCGGCAGTATGCACCCTCGTGCCTTCCCAGAAGCCACACGTGGGGCTTCCCAGGATTGCCCAGACCCTCTCTGCCTCGATTCTGTGTGCAGCATCATCTGTTCAAGTGGCCAAAAAATTCTCTTAATTAATATGTAACCAGGTAGTACAACTGGTCCCGTATGTTGGATGTTAGTTTTAATTTGCACTTGGATTGAAACTCCCAGCTTTTTGGAAGACAGAACATTGCTCCTAAATCTGTTCAGCTCTGCAGTGAAACTGAAGCAGGCTCTGAGGTCAGGCTGAGGTGAGGAAGGCTCCAGTGATTTCTACAGCACAAACTCCTGGACAGAAGGCTGTGGATGAAATGCAGCCACACCTGGGGCTTTTTCAGACGTCAGCCCGCACTGCTGGAAATTATCTCCTGGTCTGTCTCCTTCACTCTGGGCTGTGTTTGCTGTGACTCCTCCTGTGCGCTACCTCGTTGCTTTTCTGTCAGTGCACCTGGTAACAGGCTGTCAGCTGTCCTGTCATCCTTCCCATCTGGGCAGCACCATGGTCTCCTAGAACATCTGACGTAGCTGGCCGCAGCGTGGCTCAGCACTGACATCTGTGCTGTTAAATAACAAAAGAAGAGCACTGCAGCAACATCATGAATCACATACAAGCAGAAATGATTTTAGAAGAATTTTGGGGAGATGTGAGGCAAAACCAGCATTAAAACATTGGAGGGGTGTCCTCCTGCATGGCTGAAAGTGCAGAGCACTCACCTAGTCCTCAAGGAGAAGGAGGCACAAGCTGTTCATGTTAAGGACTTCAACAAGCTTGTTAATTCCACACTTAAACTCTTGTGCGAGGGTTTGCAGTGGCAGTGTGTCTGAATGACAGCTCATTGTGAGCCTGAGCTCTGACCTGACCTGGCACTGCTCACAAGCAGCTCTGCGAGATCCTGCAATATTTAATGGAGCTGGACATGGATAAAATCTATTGCTTTCATGATAACTTTTCTTATTGGAGAGGCTGGAGCAGGACGGCTGTGCTTTGTCTCTCCATCAGCACTACATTTTAGAAGAGATGACCAGGTTTTAAGGCCCGTTAAGTGTGACTGCTAGCTCAGTTAACATTGCTCTACATCCTTCCACAGTTTCATTTGGACCTGGGCTGCTCTCCCATTCCCATTTTCTTTCAAAATATATGAGAAGCTACAGCNCCTTGCATTTCACAAACTCCTACCAAGGGTGTCTGACACTTTGCCTTTCAGAGCAGCCTTCTAATTGCGGTGTAAGTGGAAGGTCAGATGTCCAATCCACATCCCAGCAGAGGCGATAATCAGGGGAGCTCCTCTGGCTTTTGCTGGGAACAGCTGGAGCCTGGGAAAGGAGGAGCTGGGGCAAACAGATGGAGGGAGGCAGAGATCCTACAGGACTTTGATATTTTTAGAACCTCTGAATGGTATCAACATCTCCTACTTTTTGGCATTAATTTAATGTGAAATGAGCTCTGGTGCAAAGTGCTGGATTTGTAGCAAGGACTCCTGTGTCTGTTTCTGGAGCAGGAGCTGGATAGCAGCACACACCAGGTCAGCACATTCAGAATGGAGTAGAATAAAAAGCTAATCACAGCTGCTGGTCACTGGCTCTATGTCACCCTTATAAGGTCTCAGCTAGTTACCTTATGCTGGAAACAACATCACACAGACCATAAGGTATCATCTGTAACCACCAGCCAACCAAGGATGTTTCTATTCAGCTGTGCAGTATTTGCAGAAGATACTCTATGAACCAGCTGACTCCTTATAAACTGTTCTTCCCCAATGTCCTGGGTAGGTCTTTCAAGAGCTTCTTGTTCCCTTTCTCACTCCAAGTTTTATGCAGTTCCTGCTTCTTTGTGCCTGCTTAGAGACAGATGGCAAACAGCAGGGAGAAGCAAGACATGCTGGGTCTAAAGCCAGACCAACCACCCTGGGAGTGTGAGCCCCTACCCAGCCCCTTCTCAGCTGCTGGAGGAGGTCAGAAGAGTTGTCACCTCCCCACTTTCAGGTGCCATTAGGTGTTAATCTGGAAAGCCACCCTAAAAGCCAAGCAGGCTGTGTTAACTGACACGGGTGCAAGCTTTAACATCTCTGGTTAAATGTTTTGGAGGATTAAGACTTAAAAACAACCCCTTCCTGGGAACAGGCATCACTACAAACCAAGCTTTAAAACGTTGCCTAGGGAATAAAGTGTCAGATGAGAATGAATTTCAGGTGGATCAAAGTGGTTAGTTTTGGCTGTTTCTGGAATAGGCAGAACCATGTAAATGTGACCCAAGATCTGCTCCTGCAGCAGCATCATGTGCCTGTGCAACAGAGGACAGAGCCAGGGCTTCAGGTCAGCTGCGTCATGCAGGGGTCTGAGGGCTTAACCAGCGCTGCAGAAACTGGACGCATCCTCTGCCGATAGTTCAGTGCCACCTACAGTAGCAAGTGCAGAAGCTGTCACACTCAGAAAACCAAAGGAAAACGTTCCTGCACACTCAAGCCAAAAACACTGAAGCAGCATTTCACTAACTCATTTACTTGTCCATGTTGCAGATGACAGCATTGATGAAGACAATGTGACTCTTCTGTCTGAAAGCTGGCGGCTGTTGCTGTGTGGGTCTGCTGATGATGACCTTTCTGAACTTCCACAAGTCACTCCCCTCTGTGGCCTGCTCTGTATTTTATGTATTTGTCTCTTTCCAGGGAACAGATGGATGTGAGGTGAAGAAAACCCCTCCCTCAAGCTTGTGCAGTGTTTTTGCCAATTAATTTTTTTCAGTCAGCAACACTGAAATGTGAAACACAAAACAGCACTCTAGATCATCTAGATGTTTGAAATAAACGCATCTAAAATGGCACTTCAGAGTTCTGTAAGACGTGCCAATTGCTTCTTGGGGAAGCATTTGCATGGGAGCATGAACCTTCTCTCTGGAAAGATGTTCACAGTTTTGGTGCACTTACAATCAGAAACACTTATGAAATCCAAAGCTGCATTAATCCTTGGGAAAAGCACACACACAAGAACACAGCAGATTCTGGGTTAGACTCCGGCCCTGGACTCGAAAAATCACCTGGAGTGATTGTAAGTTTAAATGTGCTTTGGTAATCTAGCCCTCAAGTGTCACGTTTTACTGTCAATCAGATGCACAATCGTTTTATTGTCAATCAGATGTGGTAGACTTGTGTGACCACAGCAAGCATCCACCCATTCTTTTAACAATTCCTCATGATGCTAATGAAGCCCATGCTGTGTCTGTCAGTTCAGAAGATGGGGATACTCAGGACACCAAGGACTTACCTCACATATGCTTTCAAACAAGTGGTCTCAAACCTCTTGCAAGTGGAGAAACTACAGCATGTTCAGTACTTTAGACTTGCCTGATCACTAGCAAAATTCCACACCTAGGGCCTAGCCTTGTCTGCTATCAGCTGGGATCTACATAGAACTGCCTCCCAGCAGCACCAGCCAACAGTCCCCTGACCCACAGGGGTCAGGGGACACAGAGACACCACTATGCAGGGTGGTAAGCTCTCTGCCCAGGAGGGTTGTGCTGGCAAGCAAAGGAGAGCTTGTCAGGTTAACCAGCATTTTGGAGCAGCTGCACCACCACTGCTGACTGAACAACTTGCTTGTGGAGCTGTGAAGAATAAACCCTAGAGCACTCTCTCACCTCCCTCTCTCATTCCAACACTTCCCAAGTGCAAACAAAAGCTTCTGAGGACACATCATGAGATGAAAAAGAGTGAAATAAGAGACACTAACAGCTCATGTCAAACATTACAAGGTACATTAATTCACTGATTTCCTGGCCTTTGAAGCCCACGGTCTACCAGTATTGCAATTCAAAACCATTTTAAAGTTTGGCTCATAACACAAAGGGATGGTATGATGTCAGAACAGGGGAGAGACCATTTTTGATGTTTGAAGTGTCTCCATAAGAAAATCTGGTAAGCAGATCATAAGGAAAATACTCCAAGCATATGGTGATAAAACATCTTCAGATTTTGAGAGGCACTGAACACTTAAAAGCTTATCAAACCAGAGAAGCAGCAGCTGCACCTAGTCACATGAACACAGCACCCTTCCAGTAAGGGGCCCTTACCATTGTGCAGGTTAGCTGCCAGCACAGAGATTACAGACACTGCTCTAGGATAAAGCATGACCACTGCAGACACTGAAGTCCTTAGGAGACTGTCCCATTCTTTTTATCACAGGCAAAACCATAGCTTCAGATGATCACTGTATCTTGCTAGCCTTCAGCAGCCAGAAAGCATACTTGATTTTAATTTATTAAGGATGTCATTATGTCTTTTCCCATCAGATTTTTATCCAAAACAAAGCAAGTAAAAACCTTTGACATTAAAAAAAAACCTGATACACAAAAATCTGTACGATACCAATACCCAACCACCCACAGAAATTGACAGAACAGTGTAACTTATACTAACCTCATCCATTATAAAAATGTTTTTTATTAAAGGAACTCCAGCTTTCTCATTTGACAACTGTACCTGTGCTAACTGGAAAACACATTATGGGAGCTCAAAATAAAGCTAAGAAAGAATTGCTATTTTTCTTAAAGTGGGTGATGGCAGTGTCATGCAACCACATGCCAGAAAACACTCTTGTTATTTCCTCCCATACACAGAGGAGTGTGCTCTACTTGTTGCATTAGGACTCGTTATATAACCATCTGTAAAGCTTACCAAAAGATAGTAGTTTCACTTCTTTAAAACTCAACACCAACTAGCTCACTACCAAGCTACTTCCTATGTAATGGAAACTGAACTTTATTCAAAATAGAAACAAACTATCCAAGGATGTCACTTTTTTTTCACTTTAGAAGGTTTAGCAAACAAGGCAGGATCAATCTGGTCTCTTGACAGACCTCTCACTGAAAAAAGCCTCATGGCTCTTTCCTTTAGAGTGCCACCACACTTCAGCCCTAAAGACATCAATTCCATCTTCAGTCTATCCAAACCCAGGGCTTCCATTTCAGTAGCAGAGTTGAATGCCAGTAGGTCTATTGGTTCTGCCTCCTGCAAAGAGAAAAACACCCCATGATCATTATTTTTTTCCTGGTTGGGAGGGGAAGGAACAAGCATAGACAGAATGCTTTTTACAAATACTTTCAATTAGGATTATATCTCAAACTCTTAATTACTTAATGAAGCTGAGCAATGTCCTATTATTTATTGTGATGGGCAACAGTACTCGGTGCTGCTCAGGCAAAGTTTTACTGCATCATGTACAAGCATCATGGAGCTGGCTAGCAGCCCAGCTGTAAACCATGTGAATCTCAGTGGAAGTAACACACCCAAGAGCAGGATGCATACCCAAGTGAGGGGAACTTCACATCCAGTGTCCAACTCGGCTGCTACAATTCTACTCTTCACAGCACCTCTGCTAGTTAAAGGCTCACTGGCATAACCAGACAAGCTGCAGAAGTGCCCAGGCTTGCAAGGTACACAGCCTCCAGGCCAGAAGTGCTAGTCATCTTAAATATCATTACCATCAATATCACCACCATTGAGTTTCTACAATTATCCCACTAGAATGAACATTCTACTTGCACTTGCAGTAGAGGAATGCTGAAAGAGTACATAAAGTGGCAGTATTTATTACCATTCCTCTGGAGACAAAATAGCCAACACTATTTTTATCCCCAGGGAAGTTAAGTAATCCCACGAAAGAGAATTAAAAACAGGGCACCATCACACCCACCAGTTCAGCAGCTTAATTTTGGCTTTCAGAGGTACAGTGAAGCTAACAGACTTTTTAGCCACCAGTTGTAAAATATAACCAACATACCCATAGCAGTAGCAGCAAGGAAACTTAGTATCTATTTCTAAAGCAGTCACATTGTAACTACAGAAATAGAAATAAAAGCACCCTCTCTTTGATAAGATTCAATAAAAAGCAAGTTCTGCCATTTACATCTCATCCTGCCTCAAGAAAATGGACTACAATTTCACCTTAAAAGGAAATTTTCAGGAAAAAAAAAATCAAAAGATAAAAGTACAGACTGACTAGTCCAAGTCCAGAGTCTTGTGCATAGAAGACTGGATAATTCAAATGCTGGTCTTTATGAAGACATGGAAAAGGACACAAATCTAAGCCCACATAATTCACTACTTAAAAATCATGTCTTAGTATTACAGTACTTATCACAACAGAATTATCAGAGAGACTTCAGAGCAATTAATAGCAGCAGTATGAAGGAGACCATGCCACTACAAACTCAGCAAAAACAATTAGTGCTAACAGAATTAGAGCTTTTGTCCTGCTAAACATACAAATAGACTGGTTGCCTCATTATTCTCATCCTACTTTAAAAAAATATCCACCAAGGACTACTATAAAAATTTCCACCTGCAATAACAATCTGCCACAGCATTGGTGGAGTTTCCTGTTCTAGGAATAGACAATCTCACAAATCCTTAGCAAAAGGTAATCAGTGAAGAATGGTAAACATCCTGTTTAACATTTGCCAGCTCTAACAGTACAGTAGATGGCAAAGTTCTAATTTGTGTCACATTACATCCTTTTTTCCATTTAATTTTCATTTATCAGAATTCAGTCAACAGCAGCTGGACCTTCTGCTCAGACTGAAAAAAGGTAGAAAATCCAAGCAACCCCCTATCCTTCATACTTACTGTGCTCTGTGACAGGTTTATTTCCTGTGCCTTAGAAGAAGCATTTTCTTTCTCCTCTTCTTTCCGGTCTTCAGTTACTTGATTCTTTTCTTGGACCTCTTCCTTCAAGATCAATCTGACTTCACCGTGTTCTTCAGCTGGAATTTCAGGCTGTGCACCTGCATGTGTCTCTGCTTGCAGATCTCCTCCAGTATCTTCTGGCTGATGCAGTGGTTTCTCAGTTGCACTGGTAGATGGACTACCAGTTGTACTTGTAGATGGACTACCCTCTACTGAATCCACAGAGCTGCTTGAACATTCATTTGAGTTGCCAACATTTTCATTACACCTGCTGCCTGATGGACAACTTCCATCAGATGTGTGAGGGGAATCATCTTCATTGTCATCCTCAGAGTCTGAACTGTCAACACCATCCAGTCCTTCCAGACCCAGCCTGGCATATGCAATGTGTTATAGAATTAGCATATTTTCATTTTTTAAAAGACAGCTGCAGTGAGCTACTCTAGCAACTCTTCAGAATAGCTTAGTAAATGGAAGAGCTACCAGTACTGAACAGAACCCATGACACCCCCCTCAAACAGGTATCTTTCACAGCCTTCCAATATAAAAAGTTTTCTGCCTATCACTTCTCCGACCACCACTGGAACTGGGTGAAATATTGCATTAGGTGAAACAAGTTAAGCAGCATATTAAAAGAGAAAAAACAAGTGGGCCTATGTCTGCCAGTAAAGTAAGTTTGTTCTAGCTGGGACACAAACATTCACTTTCAATTCAACATATTCAATCAGTTTAATTTTCTTATTCCTATTTCAGTCAACATCCTAGATAGCATATTTCTTACTTGCATGTATCTAACCTTTCACCATCCTGCTCAAGACATAATACTTAAGGATAACAGCAAGGAATTATGCTTACCAAAAGCATTTTCTTTTTCGAGATTTTGTTCTATTGTCTCCAGATTCACCTGGACGCTTCCGACTACAACCACCTTCTGGTGACACCATTTTGCTTGAAGTAGCCTGCAACCCTTCAAAACAAAGTTCAAAGTCTGCTTCAGCAGTACACAATTCATGCTTTAAAAATTCTACTTATCTTTTAATTTCTGATGCCATTTACAATGGCTGAGAATCATCACTACTGGTGCACCTTTATGTAGATTCACAGCTGAAGCAAAAGCTTGCTCACGCAGCTTTACTGAAGTACAGTCAGTTAAAACTGGATTCCTGAACTGAATCTGTAGGTATTCATAGTTGAATTTAATTTCTTGTTTTCAAATAAAACCTGTTCAATATTTTATAATTTCAGTGAAAGTGACTACCTAATTCTTGCAGCTGAACTAGCAACACTATCTTCACAGAGCTCTGCTTTTGTAACACTTTAGCACAGCAAGATGAAGCATCATTTCTATCTGTTACAGAATCACAGAACATTAGGGATTGGAAGAGACCTCAAAAGATCATCTAGACCAATCCCACTGCCACAGCAGGATCACCTAGACCAAGCCACACAGGAACACATCCAGGTGGGTTTTAAACGTCTCCAGGGAAGGAAACTCCACAACCCACCTGTTCAATGTGACATAAGAGAAGGAACAGCCAAAGAGAGAAAGAAATTTACTAGAATTTAAAACTCCATTAAATTGAAAGAGTTACTGTCAGCAATTTTTGTTTTAATTTTCATTCTCAAGTGAGGCTATAGGGACTTTTAGTTTGACCTATTTTTTGGGGAGAGGAAGTGATGTTAATCCGCAATACCTTTAAGGACCGAGTCTTCCAGTCGCTCAGCCATTTCATGACACTGTTGCTGGTAGTCTGGATTTGTGAAGAAGTGCTTTGGTTCTGCAAGTTTCCGCTGCAGCCTTTCCAAGCGCCTTTGCTCCTTCTCTGCTTCCCGTTCCGCTTGCTGCTTCACCCACTCCGCCATCCTGCAGGTAACAGAACCATGAAAATTATAATGTTTCAAGCATTTAATACTGCACCAGTCTGTTACTTTCCAGCTACTGAATGCTTCTACCACCTGCTAGGACAAGGGACAACAGGAAAAGACAGCTAACACACAGGAGAATTACTGAGGAAATACACAGACTCTTCTGCAGAGAAGAGAGTTAAGATTCCTTTGGAAGCCAGCAACAGTAATAAAGTCACATATCCCCAGTATTGGAGTCTTGGAGCAGAAAACTATTAGAATTCCAGATGAGAAACCTAAGAGGTGTAGGACAGAAACAGGCAAAAGTACAATCACATCTCTTTTGCAGTAACACAGAAGAATAATGTTGGCTTCCAGCTCATCTGTATTTGAGATTTCACTTTTTCCCTTTTTACTATGCAAAATCAAATTTCATTGTTACAAGAGCCCGTCATTTGGCTGCCTTTTGCTAACAGTGAGCTACATGGTTGGTTTATTTTGTAATTCTAGTTTCTAAGAATATGCCTTACGCTTTCTCATGATTGACATCTCGAAGTCTCCTTCCGCTGAGATCTCGGCAAGCCTCTCTATTTGTTGTCTTTTCAATCTGAGCACCAAGTGCTCGCAGCATAGATCCAAACCCTGAAAAAAAGTAATCAAGAATGAGCTAAACTAGTGAATCTGAGCAAGTTCAACAATTTCACCTCCCTCAATGCAACTAAAAGAAAGGTTAAGCTGGAAGTTGAAAAATACATCATTAGGCAAAATGCTGAAACCTTAGGTGAAAAAAAGGTACTCAGTGTTTACCAATCATCTTGGGTTTATGCTCCAAGTATCACACCAGACAGAGTCCAGATTTATTAGAACCTGTGCTGCACTTCTAACACAAAAGTCTATTTCTGGACTCCCCAGAAAAGTGGTTTGAAACCTTTTTTATCTAAGATAACATTCTTAGGTCCTAGTTTAGACAGGATATACCTCCCCTCCAAGTCGCTTCAGCCCCCACCAAATTTAAACTCCTTTTCAATAAAACAACACTTTTAGGAGACAGGCTTAGCCACTTCATCAAGATGAGCACAATGTACAACGTCATGCGGGAGTACCTAGAAAATCTGCCTTAAGTGACCAAAAATGAAGTTCAGACGCTTCAGAATCCAGGTGCTTTTGATACAATTTGAACTCTGGAGTCACACTGATGCATGTGACATATTCCTACTAGTAGATCTAAGCTGTCCAGGGATGTGATAAAGAACCACACCAGTAAAGCTGTTAGCTGAACTCCACCTTCCCTGGTCTGCACAAAAACTTTGGTTTTAGCTCACACATGTTATACCACACTCATTCAGTTTACAAGAGATTTGTTAATAGATGAGGTCTGCACCAACCCATCACTATACACTACAGTATAATAGCAGTTTTTTTAACCTAAGAGTCTAATAAGAAAGAAGCAGTTAAGCAACAAACCTCCTTTTCCACCACAAAGTCTTGGTTCCAGACTATAAATAGCTCCATTCTGCAATGGATCTTCATCATCAGCCAGTCGCCCATTACATTTCACATACAAGCTTTCTTCAGGAATATTCTAAAAATAACCATCAACATTAAGTCATATGATAGCTCAGAAAATTAAACATTCTGACAGGGTAAAAAAAAAAAAGACTAATGGGTTGCATTCCCTTCCCTTTCTTCCAGAACAGGAAGCAAGTGGAAAAAAAAAATTAAAAAATCACGCAGTCTGAAAAGCATAAACACCTCGACTACCGGGCTCAGTGTTGGGTACCCCAAGAGAAACATGAAGGTGCTGGAGCAGGCCCACAGACGGGCAACAAGGTTGGTGAAGGGTCGGGGGCTGTATGAGGAGCCATGCTATGAAAATACGTATACTAGAGGTTCAAGCGCCCAGTTAGAAATAAACCAGCGAAACCTGCGCTTCTTTAGTTGCAACTAACAGACGAGAACAAAGGTCCCTCTAACAGCAAACCCTCACGCCCAGCCAAGCGACAGCGATGAGAAGAAACCCACCCGCAGCTGGGCCAGGCCCGCCACCGCCCACCACCATCCCACAACGGCCCGCTGTCGCTCTCACTCACCAGCTCCTGGGCACGGTGCTGGCGGAGGCCGCGCACGGAGCCGCCGCCGGGGGGCAGCGGGTATGGCCGTGCCCGGGCCGACAGCGGGTCCCGCAGCAGCAGCGCCATGGCAGCCTCCGCACCGCCAACCACCGTCGCTCGTGACGCCCTGACGTCAGAGCGCACGGTCAGGTGACGCGGAGGAAGGGAGCTCGGCTGACGCGAGCTAAACATGGCCGCGCGTGGGGCGGGGCCGCGGCCTCAGCCGTTTCCCGCAGGCGCCCTGGGGGCCGTGCTAGAATCCTGGGTGGGATTTGGTTGGAAGAGGGCTTTGAGATCATCGAGTCCAACCCACTGCCTGCTCTTAACGATGTTTAACCGTTGGTTGGTGTTTTTTGGTTGGCTGGGTTATTTTTAAGCCGAAGTGGGGGGGGTTCTGTTTGATTTGTTGCTTTTTCTTGATTGTTTGGGGTATTTTTAAGTGCTGGAGGTAGAAGCTAGGCTGCAGCCAGCCAGCGCTACTGGTATTTTGCAGTTGCTCTGACGGCTTAATCCTTTTAGAGGTGTGATTTATAATTTTTACACCAGTGACCAGTATTTTTTTACATTTTAAAATGGATGTTTAGGCCTTTCAGGGACCCGTTTTGCTTTTTTCGGATGTAAAAGGTTAAATGAGAAGCTGGGTGTATTTAGCAGTGCTCCTGTGGGAATGCAGGCCTGGATGGCGTACCCTTTGCCTCGGAGGGAAGAGAGCAGGTGGAAGGAGGTGATTCTGCCCTACTGCTCTGCTCTTGTGAGGCCTCACCGAGTACTGAAACCAGTTCTGGAGTCTTCAATATAAGAAGGACATGGAACTGTTGGAGCCCCAAGGATGATCAGACGGCTGGAGCACCTTTCCTATAAAGACAAGCTGAGGGAGGTGGGGTTGCTGAGCCTGAGAAGAGAAAGCTCTGATTAAACCTTATAGCAGCATTCCAGTACCTGTAGAAGGCTATAGGAAAGATGGAGAGGGACAGTTTGAAGGGTTTCTTGTTACAGGAGAAAGGATAGTGATTTACAGCTGAAAGAGGGTAGATTTAGATTAGATCTTAGGAAGACATGTCCTCACTGTGAGGACAATGAGGCACTGGAATAGGTTGCCCAGGGATGTTGTTTCTGCTCCATCCCTGAAAGTGTTCAAGACCAGGTTGGAAGGAGCTGTGGGCAACCTGGTATAGTGAGAGGTGTCCCTGCCCATAGCTGGGGGTTGAAATTAGATCATAGAATCATAGAATCATCAGGGATTGGAAGGGACCTCAAAAAGATCATCTAGTCCAATCCCCCTGCCAGCACAGGGAGAAACTTCACTGGAGAAACCATGGAATCAGAATCACTCAAGGTTGGAAGGAACCATCATCCAGTTCCAACCCCACCAGCACAGGCAGGGACACCCCACCCTAGACCAGGCTGGCCAGAGCCCCATCCAGCCTGGCCTTAAACACCTCGAGGGATGGGGCCCCAGCCACCTCCCTAGGCAACCCATGCCAGGTTCTCACCACTCTCGCAGTGAAGAACTTCCTCCTCATGACCAGTCGAAATCCACCCATCTCCAGCTTTGCTCCATTCCCCCTAGTCCGGTCACTACATGCCATCCTAAATAGCCCCTCCCCAGCCTTTTTGTAGGCCCCTCTCGGATACTGGAAGGCCACAATAAGGTCACCTGGGAGCCTCCTCTTCTCCAGACTGAACAGCCCCAACTCTCTCAGTCTGGCCTCATAGGAGAGCTGCTCCAGCCCTCTCATCATCCTTGTGGGCCTCCTCTGCCCTCGCTCCAGCACGTCCACATCCTTCTTGTAATAAGGGCTCCAGAACTGGAAACAGTACTCCAGGTGGGGTCTCACCAGAGCAGAGTAGATGGGGAGAATCACCTCCTGTGATCTGCTGGCCACACTTCTCTTGATGCAGCCCAGGATCTGGTTTGCCATCCGGGCCGTAAGTGCACACTGCTGGCTCATGTTGAGCCTCTCATCCACAAGCACCCCTAAGTCCCTCTCCTCAGGGCTACTCTGCACCCAGTCACTGCCCAGTCTGTATTTGTACTTAGCATTGCCTTGACCCAGATGCAGGACCTTACACTTTACCTTGTTGAACGTCATTAGGTTGGCCTGTGCCCACCCCTCCAACCTGTCCAGGTCCCTCTGGATGGCATCTCTGCCCTCCAGCGTGTCTGCTGTGCTGCACAGGCTTGATGTCATCAGCAAACTTGCTGAGGGTGCACTCAATGCCCTTGTCCATGTCACCTACACAGATGTTGAACAAGACTGGTCCCAGGACTGATCCCTGAGGGACACCACTTGTCACTGGCCTCCACTCGGGCATGAATCCATCAACAACCATTCTCTGGGTGCGGCCATCAAGCCAGTTCCTTACCCATCTAGTGGTCCACCCATCAAACCCATGGTCCAAGCTTCAGCTTGGAGACCAGAATGATCTCTAAGGTCCTTTCCAACCAAAACCATTCTGTGATACCATACAGTGTCTTATGGTATTGTGCTACCTCATTTTAGGACATGACCCTGAGCACTGTTTGCAATTTGCTGCTCAGAGAAATGACCCCATGACACAGTGTAAATACGAGAAGCTGTTCTGGGAAGCAGTTCCTGTCCTTTACCTTTTCTGTGTGAGACAGCTCTGTCATTCTAATTGAAGATGACCATGTGCAGCCTACCAGGTTGTAAAGGCTTTTTACAACCTGTCACATCAGCTCTGTTAGTATGTAACAGCAGGCAAAACAGACCACGGCTCCACACATGCTTGTCTTCCCCACTGTTTTAGTCGTGGTGGCAGCAGCAGCATAGAGTGGAAAACCCCACACCACCTCAGGCAGCAGAGAAGAGGCAGTGCCACTGTGGCAGAGCACTGCAGGCATAAGAAACATGATGGAAATGTGCAGTCATTTATTGTCCAATCAAATAAGGTGCAAAGTACATGTAGGGACTTGCAGGTTGATGGATTCTGTCTCTATGATGTGTTCTGCTACATGCATTTTAGCATATTCATGGGGAGAGGCCCCATATTTGGGGCAGATCTGGTTAGAGATTCACATAAAATGTTTTAAATTGGGGTGAAAATTGAGCTGGAGGCAGAGGCCACCTTTGTCTCCTCAAAACATATGGTAACTACCTACAAACAGGAGACTGAAGAAAGAAAATACACAACTCTACCTCTATGCATACAGAAGTGTGATGGAGTATGATAGAGATCCAGGCAGTGTAACTACTGCATTCTTCAGTGACTTCAGATCTTCCCCTTGTTTCAACATAACCATCCAGCTAGAGGATATTTGAAGGTAGGTTGCTATCTCTGGTGGACACTGTTGCAAACACTAGCAAAGATGTGGTCAGATTTCCCTGAGATCTGCAGCACAATACCCTCTCACCTTATTTCCACATAATGACGCTACCTGCAGCACTTTTTGTGTAGTAGAGGCATGGGCAAGAGGTGTTCCTTAGGACATAACCTGTCCAATTCAGCTCTGCCACGGTGGCACTCTTAAAACTCTGCTAACAAGTGAGACAGGCACCTATGTCAGAGCCTGTGACTAAATTCAGGTCTTAGGAATTACAAATATGGGGCTTGTGTCTATGCTGCTTGGCTGTTCCAGAACGTTCAGTCTTGTTGCTGTCACACTCTTTTCTGCTTGTGAAAGAGCTGCCTGTGTAAGCGTGGACAGGCAGCTCTCATGTCTGGCCACCTTAAGTCATTGTGGTAAAAAGGAGGAAGCTGGGAAACAAAGAGGCAGAGAGGTGATGTAACCTATGATGGGGGAGTTACTTGCAAATATAAACAAATTAGTGGCAATTTAATCAAGGGGATCTCCCCAAGGGCTTTTCTTGGCCAACTCACTAATCAAACTTCTCCCATCCTTTCTTATGCTATATTAATTTTAGCTAAAATGTTTTTGCAAGGTGTTTTGAGCCAGTCTAGACAATCTCTTACTGTATTTCTATAACAAGTTGGTATTTCCAAATTATGTGTCATGTTGTTGCAGTATAAGCATTCAGACCTGATGGCTTGTAGCCTGGAAAAGCTGTGGTTATTCTGTGCTGGACTGGGCCCAAATATATTTTAAGTCACATGCTACTAATTTCATTTCTAATTACATGCCATGGTTTTAGAAGGCCACCTAATGTTTAATAACTCTAGATTTGGGTTGTTTTTATTCACATGTGGTATCGATCGAAAAATAACTGGCAATATTGGGGGTATGCACATACACATGAATAAGTATTTTCTTAGATCTGTGGGATTTCAGTCGCATTCCAAGGGCATGATTAATTTCCTCCTCTGAAGCAGGCTATTGGTGCTGAGGGTGTGGAGCTTGCTAGTACAGGCCAAAGAGGTGGAGTTGCCTAGGAAAATGTTGGGCCACAGGGCTGTCCAGTGGATGCGTTGAATCAGTGTAATTCACAGGTTGTTTGATTCATGTCTTTTCTGAGTGTTTTGAGCTACTCATATCTGTGCTGATGAGTTCCTGGTCCTAGTGAGCACCAACTCAATTACAATTTCCCACTGAGGAGTACCTTAGTTAACACAGTTGCCATCATAGAAGAAAAAAGAACAAAAAAGAGGTCCCACTGCATGCAAAGAAGATGTGTGCATCAATGACAGCTGTCATTCATAACTGACACCAGGATTCTGCCAGCAGCTACATGCTGGGGCTGTGATACACCTGTAAGCATGAGAGCTGATAGGATTAGAGTCATGCTGACATAAACCAGGCCCTTTGTAGGCCCTACACTGCCACCTTTATAGGTAGTTTTGGGCTACCAATACCATAGTCAGTTCTGGGTGGCAGTACCTAGATAACAGAGCCACAGAACATTAAGGATTGGAAGAGACCTCAAAAGATCATCTAGTCCAATCCTCCCGCCACAGCAGGGATCCAGTTGCACAGATGACTCAGGCAGATCTTTGTGCATAGTCAGGCTACAAGCAAGTGACATCTAATAGGCTGAGAAGTAGTTTTCTTTCAGTTTGTTCCTGCAGCGCTGCTGAGAATATAGTCCCCATTCTCATGATTTATGCAACGCAGTTTAGCCAGTGCCAAGTTAATGTAAATGAGCAAACGTTCCTGTATCTGTTGTTCTTGACTACACTTCTGTTCCAAGAACTCATCAAAGTTGCCTTGCTCCTCACAAAAACTCTGCATGAATAAAAGAGACTATGACTGTAATTTCCCATTTGAAATGTATTTTATTAGAAATGTTATTCTACTGATAAAACAATGATCAGTCTCTGGCTCTGCTGTGATGTTTTAGACTTAATTAATAAATCATACTTGCCACTTTTCATTTAGAAAGGATTTTACAGACATAATTAATTAAACCTAACAGCATCCTTGTGGAGTAAGTACGTATTTCAACTTTCGAAATTGTGACACTCGTAGTGACACTCAGGCAAACTTGTTCTACTACTTTCTCAAGTCAGCGGAAGGACCAAGACTAGATTGTAAAACTTCCTGCTATCTTGGCATAGTTTAAAAGTAAAGACAACACATCTATTTCTTACTTCATTTCTTACTTCATTCTGATATGCACATGTGTGGTGACCGAGTTACTGGGTGTGGTTCTGTGGCCTACAGGATGCAGTGTATTAGACTAGACTATTATCTGCTTAAAATCTATTTCTTGAATTAATGTGGAACAAAGTTTTTACTGTAGGTCTATCCAGAATGATCAGATGGATAATGGCCATAACACTACTATTCATTCATTCATTCATTCACTTATTGTTTCCTCCAGTATATTTCATGTTAATAGTAGTAGCACTGCTTTGTAGTGCTTGATGGTGGTCTGTCAAGACCAAGATCACATTATGCAAGACTCTGTACAGAGAGAAGGTGTAAGGTACTCATCGTCTCTTGACTTCTAATCTGCACATTAAAGATGCCTGTGGGAGGGAAGAACACAAAACGTTCACAAGGTACCCAGATTAACAAAGGGTGGGTCAAAAGTTGCTCTGATAAGAATTCAGTGTTTCTCACTTCTAAAATTGTTCCTAGAGCAAAAGGTGGGAGAAAAGATGAAAAATATCACTTAAAATATGCCACAGATCTGTAGGTTCCTTTTAGAATATTCAAAGTCTGCAGAGATATTAGCAAAGCTAAATTTTGTCCACTGAAGTCACTGAAGAGTTGGAGAACATGTCCTTTCAGAGTGGGCTTTTGAAAGCCTGCTAGACCATTGGTCACATACTAACATATATATGGAGATTGGCTCATCTGGATATATTTTCTTTTACATTTTAATGGTGTCCTGAAGTGTAAGTTGTAGATAATATCTTTTCAAAACCTAAATATGTTAAATACTTTCATTTTAAGTTTTGCATGGAGGATCAAGACAGGATGAAAAGAAGCCTTTGTGTGCATGTTCTTAAGACAATAATTAAGATTCTGTATGACAGGAGGGAATATTTTGTTACTTTAGATACTATGACATCATAGTGCTTGACAGAAATGTAATTAACCGTAATGGATCTAAGTTGATCTTTGCTACAGCAGTTTCCTGCCAAATGTCAATAGTCATTTGCTTCAGTTTCTGTGTCATCAGTTCGATTGGTAGAGATAGTGTTTTGATTGAGTTGGGAGCAGGTAGGCGAGAAATACAAATGTTACGTTACCTACATGACCCTTGTATTACCAATTCCTCCCTGTGAGGGTGCTGAGGCACTGGAGCAGGTTGCCCAGAGAACTTGTGGTCCCCTTTCCCTGTAAGTGTTCAGGACCGAGCTGGATGGGGCTCAGGGCAACCTGGTTTAAGGGGAGGTGTCCCTGCCCATAGCAGGGAGGTTGGAACTAGAAGATCTCTAAAGTCCCTTCCAACCTAAACCATTCTATGATTCTATCATGAATACAGTAGCTTCTGCTAAATACTGTCTCACAGTGAATACCCAGCTATCAATCTCCTTACAAGTCTGGGGTGAAAGACTGCCTGTTATTATTTTTATAGCCCACATTAGACAACAGTGCAGACACTTACACATAATCAAGATTTAAATATAGCTTTAAATCTGGTTTTGCCCTCACCTTAGTTCCTTTGTTGCGCTTAATATCTGTGTCTCTGTCTTATGTAAGGATGTTTAAACTGTGAATCCTTTCAGGGAAGTAATATGTATTGCTCTGCACAGACGTATTGAACCCGAGACACCCCTTTTTGTTTGGCTAGAAGTATCATCAGTGCAGTTGGCCTTATTACTGTTAACAATAATTTTAAAGTTGGGAGCAATAATTTGAGGTGGATTGGCTAATTACACAACCAGATAGTACTGTAGAAGTTAATACTTGGGATTCTAAGATTTCCTTCACTTGTATCTTCTCTAATGTGCCAGCTATAGCGTTTAGACTTGGTCTGTTCAGACTAATTCTAACTGAATGCAGCTGCAGATTGGTGAATGAGTTAGTTGTAGTGTACAGTTGTGTATCTTATAGGAAAACAATACCAGAAATAGGTCTCTGCCTCTCTACTTTTGCTCTCTCTGTAATGAAGCTAACTACTTTTAATTATAGCTTGCAGAGACACTGCTGAATTACTGTGCGTAAGGACTGGATTCTAGTTTCTTAATTGACTTCAGAGTGTTTGGCAACTTTGCAAAAAATAAAGCTAAGAATGAGCCTACAAGATGTGTATTATATATGTGGTAGAACTTCATTATATGTCAAACTCCTTCACGTTTTTAAGAAAGTTTTGAAGAAATGGGACAGAGTGAACATTGCATAGTCTTGAATTATTCCATTGTGACACTATTTACAATAACTTGAAGCTACTAGCCCAAAGTAAGTGATACTGAATTGATCAGCTGAAGAAAAATAAATAATAAATAGTGTATCCTTGTTTGTTTTTAACTTAGATGAAAGTTGATTTAGGAGTGTTCCTTGCTAAAAACTGAAGTTGCATTTCCAGTAATTGGGAGGAGCTCTGCAATTACATGGCCCCACCCACATCTGCTTGTTTTCAGTTCACCTGGGGAGATTCTAAAAAGAGACTGAAAAAGAAAAGGAGGACAGCAATTAAAGGGACAGCACCAAGTGTAAAAGGAGAGGAATTTAAAGCAAAGTGCTTGAAATAATAAAAACTCATTTTTAGTCATGTTCAGCAGGGATAACTTGTGGTTAGCAGTCCATGGCATGCTGTAGTTGTTTATAAATGTTTTTAAAAGCAGATCATGTCACTGATTTGTTCACCTCTTGATAAAGTTTTATGAGTCTGATTCTCGGCTAGTGTAAATTTTGAAAGCTCCATTCTCACACTGAGGGAGAAATGTCTTAAGGATCCAGTCTGTAGTGTAGAGAGGCCTCATTCTTTAGGTGCTGAGTTTGACATGGCTTCTTTTTGACTGGGACATTATAAGCCCTGTGTCCATTCAGACAGTGTTATTTTACCTGCTTTGGTAGGGAATGTTCTGCTCACTTAGAGGACCTACAAATGAATAATGATAGATGCAGAGGTTTGTGTATGTTTAAAAGGAATCATAAAAATAATGTTACAGGAAAATGCTTTAGGTTTTTTTTGTTTTATGCAGTAAGTTCAAGTTGAAGAATACTGACATTATAGCATCACAGATGTGTGCAGCTTCTTGGCTTGATGTTGGAATAGTTTTCCGTTTTGTTTATACAACATCTTTTTGAACCCATGAAATTGAAATTACACTGGTAGTATGATGTTTAAGGAGTGTCACTGGTGCATTTTGGACTCCCCTTCAGTGTTTCTTTTAATCTATTCCAAAACAGGGGTAATTATGTGTCATCTATGAGGAATTTGTAATACAACATCCTGTGTCTCTTGAGGATCTTTCTTAAGTCATGTGTATGTGAGGCCTGGAAAAATCATGTCTTCACACGGTTACGTTTTAGTATTAGTAACATGGCAGTGATACAGCTGTGCATTTGCTCCTCTATGTCCCTACCTGAGCTGGGTCCTGTCCTACAAGTGATGTTGGTGCCAGAATATGTTGCATTGCTTGCTTTTCAAAGCAGGGCTATGAAGAAATCTTACCAGTGTGTGAAAGTCACTAATGGAAATTCTTATTCACAATGGTGTGTGTGGAGGCACTGGAGTGTTGTTGTCATCTTTCTTTTGCCCCTGTTCTTTTGTAGCAGGAAGTTACAGGAAGTTTGTCAAGGGAAGAAATCATGCCACTCAAACCATGGCTCATGCCTACTGAACTGGCCATGAGACCACTGCATAGTTTGTGTGGGCAGCCCTTTCCCTGTAAAGGTTCTGCAAATGATCTTGTGGTTCTCGTAGCCAAGAATCTTAAGTATTGCAGATGTGGTGTGACCAATCATTTTCCTGGGCCCTCTGAGTCACGTACCAAAATGTAGGACTGCCAGCCAACCAGTCTGTTCTTCACTGAACCAAAGGGTAAGAGCACCATGTGCTTTTTAGGAAATTACAGTGGGTCCCAGGAATGCTTGCTGTCCATTGTGGGTCAGGGCTAGGCTGACAGGTGTCATTTCAATATATAATGAAGTGTGTAGTGTCACCTTCAGTAGCATCTGATAAATTACTCCCTCTCACACTAGGAATTTATCCTATGTAAGCACAGCCCCTCACTGGATGTGAGAAAACCTTGCTTCAAAACCTTGTAGCCTAGGAGAAAAAGTCTGGCCACCCCTTCAGTAGCTCTTTGTTGCAGAGGTTTCAAGTGGTGCTGCTTCTCTGCCTCTGCCTTGAGATCCCTGCTCTGCAGTCCATGTTAAATCCAGATTATGTTCTCCACTTAGTTGCCTCAATTATGGCTCATGTGTTAGTGTCACTTGTACACACTAAGCAGTAGTGCCAAGGTCCAGGGTGCAAATATTGTATCGAGTCCCCACAGAACATAAGATTTGACAGAATCATGCAACGTTAGCACCGGCTGGATTCGTGCATTCTCATTTACCTTCTGCTCCTTGTCTCTTTGTTTTGAGGGCTTTGAGCTGTTAGGGGGTTGACCTTCTCTCTGTAAGCACTCTGTAAGCACAACTGCCTAGTGCTTTCTTCAGAATTCAACATCAAAAGATGGTTTTGATGTCATCACCATTCTGCAGGCATTTGGGGCTTTTGCTCAAGAAGAAGTTTTGTCAGCAACTGGGCAAGACACGAAAGTCAGGTATGAAGAACTGATGCTGCCTGACAAATTCTTCTTGTTCACTAAGGAGTACTGGACTCATTTAAAAGCAGTGGCTTTGCAGTGCTCACAGAGAGAGCGAGGCCTGGCGGGCACCATTTGATCAGAAGAAACTACCTATTGCCACATGGTTCCTTTGCACCCTTACTTCTGGATCTCTGGCACAATCGACGCGTGATCAGAGTGTTTGAGAGCCAGGAACTTCTAATTCTCTCTCTAGCATTGTCTTCTTTGTGACATGAAAGCAAGGATATGGGCCTTTTTAATGGATTTTTTTTAATAGCTTGTAATTTGGGTAGGTAGTCAGAGGCTTTTCAGAAGTGGTAAGTACCTGTGAATACTTTTCTTCTCAGCTGTGATTGTAGATACTCAGCAGTGAGTGATCAGGGCAAATGAGTTATTCTTTCAAAGGCTTGAAGTGACTTCTGTTATGCAAGTTTCTAAGGGTTAGAAAACTAATGAGAAGCGCTAATGTTAAGTGCTATTCTTACTAGCAACTACAGTTTTCAAATTGAGATGCTTTCTGAAATATGAATTTGAGGAGCATAAATGAAGAAAAATTATCTGAAAATGTAGTACATTATAGTCTACAGAATGTGTGACTTACAAGGAACATTGGGAAAATAGGAAGCTTTCATTTCTTTAGGAAAAAACCAAGACTCTCTAGTTTCCTAGGCTGAAAATAACTCGTGTTCTTTGCTGTCACTTTAAGATAATACTGGCTGCCACTCCATCTTCTCTTTCCCTTTTCTGCTCTCAGGAGACTAGTTCTCCAGAAAGTAGGTTTTGGGATTTGGGAGTATATGTTCAGAAAGATGGGATATGGCAGAACACTTCACAGAATCACAGAGTCACAGAATCATCATGGCTGGAAAGGACCTCCAGGGTCATCGAGTCCCAACCTTTTCCCCTAGTATCTAACCACTAGACCATATCCCTAAGTCCACTCGTTCCTTAAACACCTCCAGGGATGGTGACACCACCACCTCCCTGGGCAATCTATTCCAGTACCTAATCACCCTCTCAGTAAAGAATTTCCTTCTAATATCCAATCTAAACCTCCCCTGACACAACTGTGTTAGGATGGGACATCACAACAAATCTTCATTTCTGAGATCCTTCCTTAGCCGAGTTTCACAAATGTGGCTTGTGAAGCATCAGTGCCATTTCAAGGCAATCCTACTCTTGTGCTTTTACAAGAAAGTGACCAGTCTACAGATTATTGTTCCAAATAAACTGGGCATCGTATCTGATGTTGGTCTGCTGTTTGGTCACCCAGTGCTGTGGTCTGTGCTGTTTGCATTGTACTAGGGTATGACTGAGTTTCACTCTGACTGCTATCCCCAGAGCCCTCATGAAGAAGAGATTCATATCTCATGAGGTTACTCCACTGAGCAGACAAATGAAATAAATAATATTACTCTTTTAGTTCTGTCAAGTGTAGTAGCTCGTAGAGCCTTTCAAGGCAATGCTAGCACGGACTAGATATTGCGTGAGTGCATAAAAAGACATCCTTTACGAGAGCAGTGCTGCAAAATGAGGCCAGTGTGGGCCTAATGGGTGGTAGAAAAGCATGAGCCTTTTTTCCCCCCTACCTAATACAAGCCTGCAGGGGTTTATTTTCCAGTGTGTTATGAGCCTTGGGGCAAATCAGCTTGCTGAAATTCTTCTACAACAGGAGCTCTGAGTAAATCACTATAGAAGGAATCTTATTTGGGAACCAATTAGAGCTTGTGCTGGTTGTTTCTCCTCGGCATCTTTAATGACTCTATCAACACACAAGAACTAGAGATAAAAGATTTTACATTAGTCTCCATTAGGATGAAGCCCACGGGCTATCCAGTTCCTTCCATGGTACAATACAATGCTTTAAAAAGACAGAACAGGTTGTTATGATAACTTAGTCATGTGTAAAGAACCAGGAGAGCTAAAAATGAGTTTAATTATTTTATCTGACTGTAAATTTAGGAAGAAATATTCCCCAGCATAATTGTTTTTCCTACTACATAAAATCTTGCAAAAGCCTTCTTGAAATGCTCCTGCTAATGCAAAATAACTCAAGCAGGTACAGAGAATTTCAAAGTCTTGTAGTATCATTACTGACAGTAAACTCTCTTTTCTTTTTCCTTGTTCACCAGTCCTTTCACCTAGTGCCTTACATGCATTTTTGTAATTAGATTTCATATCTCTGAAATACATTGTGACATTTGATGATATATTATGTAAAACGTCACAGATACTCCTTGTAATATAATTTCTAGTCTTTGGCGAGGCTGTACAATACCCTTACAATTATCTGTTGTACCACATTTCATATCTCATGCTAGGAGTTTGTTTCTGTTTCAGTTAACCATTTAGTGCACTACAAACTGATAGGACATGTTTTAAGACAAGTGGCTTAATTCTGTCCTGAGAAATGGAAAAATAGAAATTGTAAGAAGCTGAAGTTCTCTTGGCAAGGGGAGGTGTATGATGATATAAACACGTAGTCCTGTTTTTATTACTTTTACTATCATCTCCATACATAGAAACATATGAGAATATAACTATCCAATAATAAGCAAATGAAAACATAATATAAAATACAGTATAGCTGTTTAAAATGCTACCTCTGTTTCTGTTTAGGATTTTTATAATCAGAATACTGAAGGGTTTGGGGTAATATTTCAAGTAATGTTTACCATAAGATAATGAACTGTTGTATGCAAGTCCTTCAACTCTAATAAGAACAAAAGGAGACTGAGGTTACAGCTACAATGCATCTCACCTACCTGGAACTGTTCTTAGCTGTGTATTTGGCAATTACAGATATTTTTAACTTCCAGTCTTTAAAACACAATTGGCTTTTTTTTTTTCCCCAGAAAAAACCGTATAAAATATTAACATATTTGAAAGGCTGTTATGAGCAAACAAATAAGCAAACAAGACAGAAACAGGAGTGGAGCTCGGAGATATCATTATAGGGTGCTCTTACAGTTTTTTGTGTATCCCTTTTTCCACCAGAAGAACCTTGCTAGGCCATGGAAAAGAAAAAGTAAGCTCTATTTTGTTTGATGTTATTTACTCTCTCATGTTCTAGGGGACCTCATTAGAAGGATGAAAGATGAGTTGCGGCAGTGCATGTATGTTAATAATAGCCAGTACAAATGAGATTATAATAAGACAATCCTGGATAACACATAGGGAATTAGAGCCAGGAGTCCATATATAAATGCAAGCATGTACTCCATGAAACCAAGTGCATGGTAAGTCTTGGCAGGAGAGGAACCACAAAGAGGGAGACTGAATCCAACTCATCAAGTGTCCTGAAAATTAGTGGTAATTCAAAAGAGAGAAGCAAAATCTGGAATCTTGAATCTTCTTCTCTGAGCTATTACAGGCTTACATTCCCAGCCTTAGAACTTGAAATTAATTTTTTGGAAACTCTTCATTGAAATGGTATACTTATTTCAAAAAAGCGTTTTACAGCTTTTGGGTAATGAGATGCTAGAAAAATACAGTTTGTCTCCAACATGGATAGCTCTGAATCCCCTGCACACATGTGATGCTCAGAGTGTAGAAAAGTAGTACCTATGACAGAGACTGATAATTTTGCATTTTAAAGAAGCTGTCTCTTTAGATTTCCTAAAGAAGCAAGAAATTGCGAGAACTTTTTTATGTATGTGGCAGATGCACTTTTTCCTTATCTTTTAAACAAGAGGAATTTCTTTGGGGATCAGTCTTCAGGGAGACACCATGGCATGCGTATGAGTATGCATCTTCCATTGAAGTCCACGGAGCTTGAAGGGTGCTTAAAAGTAACCCCATGTTTAAGAGCTGCTCCATGTTTAACAGTGAGGCCACGGTGTCTGATATATGTGAAGTAATTTAGAAAACTGCAAAAGACAAAATAGATTATTAAAGATGAAAATATTAAATTATGAAAACAGGTGAAAGAAAAAAACAAGTTGTGTCTGCTACTATTACACAACTTCTCTGTATTTCCAATAGGTATCAACCTCTCAACACAAATGTACTATACAGCTGCTAGTTTGGGCTGGTGCATCGCTTGCCTGTATGTTGACAGAGAGTGTGAATGTGAAAAATGATACGCGCACTGGTGTGGTGTAACAGGCAATGCAGCATGTAAAAGAACTATGTGTTACAATGACTGCTAGTGCAGAGCCACAACTGCTGTGGTGTACAAATTCATGACACAGAAAACTTCAAAATAAATACACGAAGAAAACAATTTACACAGAGACAAAATTAGTGTCAATAATTTTGAGGTTTTAAATGGCTTGTACTTTTCTTTCCTAAGTGCCAGTTGTTCCTACCTTCAGTAATATTCTAGTAAAAACAGTGGGAAACATTTATTTTAATCTTTTATGTAGATATTTATTTAGGAATACATTTAAGTCCACACCAAACTGTTCCATTCATATAAAGTCAAGGTTATGGATGCTTTCAATCTGCAAAAATACATCTGAAGCAGAAGATAGTTTTAAAACTTGTCAGCATTTTGTACTTAGATTTTAATTCCCAGAAGTCACCATACAGCAGTCCCAGCAAGAAACTGGATGGCAGGAAAGCCAGGATTGGTGAGAGGGTGAAGTAGCAACTGGACTGTTGAAGACAGATTGGGATTGGCTAGGGAAGACAGCTGAGCATGGGAGCTGCAGAAGAAAACACAGCAGGTATGGGGCTGGTTGAAAAAACAGAGGAAAGTGGGAATGGCTTGTTGTGAAAATCAAGAGGATGAAGAATAGGGATAGAAACAAAGCGAAAGAGAAGGAAAAAAAGTGCCTGAACAAACATATTGAATCAAGGAGAGTGTGTAAAGAGTATGAAATAGTAAAATGGCCATCAAGCTGGGATCTGAGACAGGGAATAGGGGTGAGGATGCAGAACTTGGGTGCAAAAGGTGGTTGGAGGTTTAAGATAGATGAATCTGAAGGAGAACAGGAAAGAATTGAGTCTGAGAGGGGATATGTGGATGTAGGAGTCAGGTGGTAGTACCATAGGTAAATATAGCCAGTCTTTTATATTCCTGCCCTCACTGAAATATCTGATTAGTTTTTTTACATAGAATGTGTAACAACCCCATATTCCCCTGGGTAACAGGACGGGACCTTTCTCTGTCAAGCTGAAACTAGACTAAGTCATTTGGATTTTCAGCTTATGCTTTGGTGGAGGCAGGATGGGTGGAACAGGACAGAGATACTTATTCTTTGACCAAAGACCATATGGAGTTTGGTGATAAACAGAGTATCTCTTGTAGTGAAAAAAACCTTTTCTAAATGTTTTTGAACCTGCAGTGTTGTTTAAAAACACTTACGTTTTGGATTCCTTTTCCTAGATAACCTCAAAAAAGACACATTTCAACTGTTTCACTGTGTGCTGTTGCAAAGGGAACCAGCTGCTACAGTTGTGTGTAGATCTCCATACAGGCTGTGATGTTGCTGGGGTTGATCTGTCATCTCTGACCAACAGGGCCAGTGCCTTACACCCACCAGCATCTGAAGCTGACTAGAAGGTATATGGTATATGGTATATGAAGATTTTTCTCCAAATAAACGTTGTTGGTTCTTTTTCAATAACAGTTTTGAAACAGTATTTTCAGCTTTATACAACGAATTGCAACTAACCCAGCCTGACACAAAAAATTCCTGCCTTCCTCTGCCCTGTGTCTCCTGAGCATGAGAGTTTCCCAAAGAGGTAAAGGTGAAAAAGAGTGTTTTGGAAAATGTATCCTACTTGGAGAGCCCAGCTGAGTATGAGCTGGGGAAATCTGCCACTCTGTGCTGAATGAGGGCTGTGTGCTTTCTATGAAAGGCACTAAAAACAACTCAGAAAGCTTCTGGTTTCAATGTTCCTCTTTTCTATCTGGTATCACTTGAGTCTTCTTTGGCCCCAATCTAAACCAGCTGTTTTTCTATCCTAATCTTCTTTCCCACAGCTATCTGGACTCATTCGCAGTAGCCGCGGTGCTGTTGGGTGCAGATGAAGTACTGCCTTGTCCTTGGCATGTTATTGTCGGTTAAACCGGTGGAATCTCATTAGGTTAGATTTCTTCATGGGTGCTTAGAGACGCTGAAGGGTGGAAGATCCCTGTGGTCTGCAGAGATAAAGGCCTTTGAAAAGGACGAGCAACGCTTATCAGCGCCACCAGTGAAAGAAAAACGTCAAGAATCTTCAGCGTTGGGCTAGCTCTTTCTGCAGCGTCCTCCTGGCACACAAACAGCCTTTGTGGTGAAGCTGAAAGGGCTGAGCCAGGGCGCTACCTGCTCTCACAGCCCTGGAATAGGGCTGCGTGTATTGCCCTGGGCCCGGACAAGCAGGTTCTTAACGGCTCCAATCAGGAAGGACGAACTCGGTGAGGGGAAAGAAAGGCTTTCTTGGTCTCCGGTTTCCTGGCAGAAAACGCCCCGGTCCACTGCGCTCTCCGCTGGGAAAGGGGCTAGACGTGCGGCAGCGGGGCCGGCACAGCCCCCGGGGCCGGCACAGCCGCCTTTCCCCGCGCCGCCCCCGCCACGTCATGGAATTCCTGTGCTCCTCCGCCAATGGCAGCGCCGCGCCGGCGGCAGGGGGCGCCGTGCTCGTGCCGGGCGCTGCAGCAGGCGCGATCGGGTGGTGGCGGCGGCGTCACAGCGGGGGAGGGGGTGGAACCCCGGGCCCCGCCAGGGACTGCCCCTCGTTGCGGGAGAAGGACGTGGCGGGCAACTAGTCAGAGGTGACAGCGCTGCTGCTTCCTCTGCGCTCCCGAGCGCCATCAGAGCTAAAGGAGACAGGGGTAACCTGTGAATTATTAATCCCTGCGGCTGGGAACCAGCGCTGCCTTCTTTCAACTTTTCCAGCTGTTCACTGTGTATTGCTGGCGTTGTGCTGGGAGCTGGTGCCGGTTCAGCACCTATCTTATAGAGCTTGCAGAGTATTAGCAACTACTCCAGTGCATTGTTATCCAGGTTTGAGTTCTCTTTCTGGCTGTTCGGAAAAGTGCAATTCTCTCATTAAATATTTTCAATAGATTAATGACTTCACTAATTCTTTTGCAAATACAACTAAACCCCTTTGTAGTTTCCTTATTCCTGACATATCTCTCATAAACTGACTGTAGGGTCAGAGTTGTAATCTGGTGTGCCTATACCAGCCTGCATTATTTAGCTGTGTACCAGAGCAGTCTATCTATTTTTGCAGGGTGTTCTGCTGTGATAACACTCTTTTCCTCATCAGGTTTGATTAACTCTGAGCAAATTGCTCTGCACACATAGCTGAACTACTGCAGCTGTTGGGGGTGGCCTGGATGTCCCTACACAGCCCTGCGTTGCGCCACCATCGTCCATAGCAAAGACTTTGCAAATCAAATACAGCTGCTTCTTGTACCTAAGTGACGGCCAAGATGGTGGCATCAGTTTGCTCAAGTACAGAATTTGACTCTGTGGTTGAAATGTAAGTTAAGAAAATTGCAAGTGGCTGTCCACTCGTGTTAGAGATTATTTCCCCAGAGGGCATTTTGTTTCTGACTTTAACAGAAAATAAAGGCAGAGTGAATTTCCTCATTAGACCACATGGCAGCTGACACAACTGGATGGGATCCGCTGGCAATGACAGGCTAACTTGACAGTCGCTTTTCTAACAGCTGCACTTCAAATATCAAGCTGACAGCATCAGTCCAGGGAATGTGAATCCTCTTCCTTCCCAGACGTGGGGTGATCCTTGTCTGCGGTTTGTGATACTGACAGATCCCAGAAGGTGGAAGATGGCCCTCGTAGGGCAGACACTGTCGAGGTTAGTTCTGACTGCCCTCCCTGCAGCGAGCATTCCAGTGCTGCTTCTATGCAAAGAGAAAGCGAATCCAAACAACCTGCAACCCAAGGCTGTTAGGCCGGACGCTGGGTGCTGACGAGGGGCCGTGTGCTCTGGGGTGGGGGTCAGCCTTAGGCCCAGCTCTCCGCGGCGCTGCCACCCTCAGCCGGCCGCTGGCAGCCCGGTGTCGGTGTGAAGGGGGCCGAGGTTCGGTGGGGTCCGCCCGCCCCGCGGTGGCCTCGCGCGCCCTCGTCCCGCTGCCGAGGGGGCGGGAATCCCCTCGNCGCTCGCCCGCCCTCCTTCTCCTCCCTCCTCCTCCTCCCTCCCGCACGGCAGCCGCGCTCGCCCAGCGGACGGGGTAAGTCTGGCACCGCTCCTGCAGCCCCCCGCGCCCCGACACCCCCCCGGGGGCACCCGCCGCGCTCCCCAGACCCTCCCCACAAACTTTTGGGGGGCTCGGGAAGCGGCGGCAGNAGCTCCCGTTGCTTTCCCCGCGCCGCTTTCCTGGCGCAGACGGAGCGGCTCCCTCCACCCGCACCCCCGGCCCCGCTTCCCGCGGCCG
>VXBP01007759.1:731220-752010 GCA_013400115.1 Rhinopomastus cyanomelas | reverse complement strand
CCGCGCCTTCCCTCCATTGTGCGCCATTGGCGGGCGGGCGGTCCGGGGCGGGGCCTCACGGCCGGCCAGCCCTCCCGAGTCAGCCATCTTTCAATTGTGCTCCGAGCCGCCGCCAGCAGCAGCAGCNGACCCCCACCAGCAGCCTCCCCAGCCCCTCAGCTGCCTCCTCAGCCCAACATCCCCCGGATTGGGGCTGGGAAGCGGCCGCAAAGAGGAGCCGCTCGCCAGCCCAGGGTAACTCTCCTGCCTTCCTTCCCCTGCTCCCCACAGTTGTTGCTCAGCTTCACCATCTTGTCTCTTTTCTCTGGTCACCGACCATATTTTTTTTCCTATTGCATAAAAAACAATAAAAAGGGAAAGAATTTCGCCGAAGGAACGACCCAAACCCAACGGAATTTTTTGGTTTTTGAGTGCAAACTTTTCCGCTGCCTCCCCCTCCATCCGCACCCACATGGTTTGGAGTTCCTGGCGATATTTGGCGTTATTTTTTGCAATTTATTTTTTCCTCCTTTGCGAAAGGACTAGGGCTGCATTTCGCGATTGTTTCCATTTTGTTCTGGCTCTGGGAGATGAGTTTGCCTGTGAGAGGCGCTTGGGAGCGCGGCGGCTTCGGGGAAGCTCTTACGCAGAGAGCGAAGGACGGCACCCGAAAAGAAAACAACCCCCCGAAAACAAAGTTTGTTTCTTTTCTCGCACTTTATCCAGACCCTTCTCCCGCCCGCACGCTATCAACGGCCGTTCGCCGGCGGTTGCGGCGGCTCGGGGAAGCGCAGGCGGGCGGGAGTCGGGCTACCCGGCGAAGGGACGGTAGGGGCTGCCGTTCCGCTGCCACCGACCCGGTGGTTTCGGAGGGGGTTTTTTACCGTGCGGGTCGGGCGCGTCCCCCTCCCCCGCCCCGGTGTCGTCCGGGCCGGGTTTGCCAACACTCGGCGGGTGACGGGCGGCCGACGAGGGTGGGGGAGGCGGCAGCCGCCTCTCGACTGCTGCTGCCGGGCAGCTCGCTGGGCTTCAGTCGCCGCCTCGTTATTGAATTCGTGGGCAAAACCCCTTGTTTTAATATTCTGCCTTTGCCACACGTTTAATTACTAATTTTTTAAATTTTTTTTGTTTCCTCTTCGGCTGTCGTTGGGCAGCCGCGCGCTCCCAGCCTAACGCCTCGCCCCGTCGTTGAGCGCGTGCGGGCATCTCGGGCTGGCCGTGGGGACACCAGCCCCCGGGAAAGTGGGGGCTGTGCGGGGGTTGTCAGGCGCGGCGGGGGCATTCGCTGAGCGGATCGCCCCTCCCCTATCTGTGCCCCCTCCCCTCTTCGCGGCAGGTGTAAGGCAGCGACGTCGGCAGGAGCATGGCCCGTACCAAGCAGACGGCCCGCAAGTCCACTGGAGGCAAGGCGCCCCGCAAGCAGCTCGCCACCAAAGCGGCCCGCAAGAGCGCGCCCTCTACTGGTGGGGTGAAGAAACCGCACCGCTACAGGTACTGCAGCGCCGCGCACCGGCCGCGCCGGGCCGGTACCGGTACCGACTCTACCCCCTTCCCACACCCCCCCACACCTCCTCTCAACCCCTCCCAACACCCGTTGCGGGGTGGGGCTGCACCCCACCGCGCTCTCCCCGCAATCGCACCATCTCCGCGGCCGCTCCGCGCGGCTCCGCCTGCCGCAAAGAAATAAAAAAAACCCCAAACCTTAAATCCCCAGTGCGGGCGTCGAGCTGGTACCGTGAGCTGCGTTCCGGTACCGGCACCTGGAAATTCGGCACTGCCGGCCCCTCTGAACATGCATCTGCGGGTTTTTTATTTAATTAATTTTATAAAATTTATTTACTTGAGGGTTATTAAAGCGCCACCGCGGGACTGCTGTTCCGACACCAAGTTTATTGTTGTTACTGGAGGATCTGAATCGACTCGTCCGGTTCGATCCGTTCCCGGCGCCGTTGGGGCGCGCGGGGAGGGCGAGAGCGGCCGCGCGAGGGCGCCCCGAACTCAGGCCATGTGTGCGGGAGGGCGGAAGATGGGATGGGATAGGACAACCGGCTAACAGGGGAGTTTTCCAGCCCCTGCCCATCGCAGGATGTAACTAACAGTCTTGCTGCAGCTCGGAGGATGGCATTGGGCAAAGAGTGAATTTAGGGTCGGTTTGAAGTAGCCGCCTTAATCTGAATGTTTCTTGCTGTAGGTGTGAGGTAGAATTAATCGACTGGTAGTAAAGCTGGAGTAGGAAAATGCTTAAGTTTCCACAGAAATAAATGTAGTATCAATGGACTTTGTGTCTGTAAGTGTACTTTTACATCGTGCCAGCACCACATCTTATACAAGGCAATACAATGGGTGCGTTGTACTGTAACGTAGGATATTGATTCTGTTACTCCTGCCAACTTTGACAGTGTGTTACTTCAGTAGGGAAGAACAGCTAGATTCCCCTTAAAAACAGCTGTCATGTTTGTGGCGAGGAGGGTCCCTCTGGTATAGCCAAACCAGCAAACTCACTGCACTGTTGTGGTTTGCCAGGTCCACACTGTTAGTGTCAGCTAATAGGCCTTGAGGGCCTGAGAGATCCCCATGGAGGCAAGTGGAAGCGTGTGCAATTGGATAGTGAGAAGACCCTCTGCCAATAAAACAGGCTTGTATTGTAAACACAGTGAAAACATAACGGTGTGTGGTGCTTAGTTTAGATGGTCAACCTGTGTCTGTAAGGGGGTATAGAATACATTTTGAATACTAATTCTTTTTTTTCTTTATTTAATTTGCAAAGGCCGGGTACCGTGGCTCTCCGTGAAATCAGGCGTTATCAAAAGTCTACTGAACTTTTGATCCGCAAACTTCCTTTCCAGCGTCTGGTGCGTGAAATTGCTCAGGACTTCAAAACAGATCTGCGCTTCCAGAGCGCTGCCATTGGTGCTTTGCAGGTGAGGGAGCACCCAGGCTGTGGGGTAGTTGGGGGATCCTGAGGTAACTTGGCTGCCCGGCTGTAAAGGGATGCCACAGTGAGACCCTCCCTCCAAAATTCCCCAAAACCTGGAGACTGAAGGTGCTGGGAGTGCTCCGCCTCCCGTCCCCATTGGCCAGGCTGTTTCTAGGGTTAGCCCCAGCTCTGCCTGATTGGTGGGCTGCTGTGATGGGAGTGGGTGGTACTGATATGGGGGGGATGCACTCCTCAGGGCTTTCTGGGCCTGGTGATGCCCTATAGATACCACAGGCTAAAATAATACAGTGGCAGCTCAGCAGCTTCTTTAAAAAGCTGTAAGTGTGATGGGTTTGCTTTGAAGGAACTGTTAAAATTGTGTTTATTGCTTTATTTTGTAACAGCCCCCACCCTTCAAGTAGCTGTACTTGACAGAGCAATGCATCTAGCTAAGACACTTAAGATAAATCTGTTTCCTCTGTCCTTGAGCTTTGTTAAAGGCTTTGCCTGTGGAAGCTTTGCAGTCTGAGAGGGAAGTTTTGTGCAAAGCTTGTTCTAGTGTGTCTGAATGGAGGTCTTGATATCCTAAAATGCTCTTCAAAGAGAAGAGCCCCAGTAGGCCTCGTCTAGATGTGTTCAGGGAAATAATTGCTTTTGTATGATGTAGTTGATGCTAAACAGGTTCTGTAATACCTTAGTTAATGTACCTTTAGAGTGTGTTGAGGGTGACATATCAGTGAAATGCTCTTTCTGTCCCAAGTACTTGCAGCCAGCTCAGGTTCAAGGCTATTCTTACAATGAAAATGTTTCCATCTTGTGACTGAAAGACACTCTCAGTTAAAGACAGGTCTTTACTGTTCTCTTAGCTGTCGAAAGGTTGTTCCAGATCTTGCCTGCATATCACGTATTCTGCAATTACAGGCAAAATGGCCTTTTTCTAGTTAATGACTTCTGCTTGCTAAGGGCCAGGTTGTATGCCATGAGATCCCATAAACATGAGCACATGCTTAGCTTCAAAAAGATGACTGTGTGCATTTGCAAGGTTATTGTTTTTGCTTTTACTTGTTCTGTCTTCACTGCTGTGAGTGAATGTGTCACTTCTTAGATCCTGAGGTTTACCTCTGTGTCTTTATCAGGAACTGCTTATTAAAATTTAGTCAGTAGCTAATATAATTCTCAAAAGGCTGGTTTGAATGGTCCTGGTTTTGCATTAAGGAGTAGTTGGTATAGACCTTGTTCATAAACTTCACAATGTTTGCTGCCGGCAAGGAACCCTCCACCTTTTAACCCCTTTAGTACTGCGGTGTTCATTCCAGTGTGCCTTAGTTGTTTCGAAGTGTCATTTTGTGTAGTGATTTAGGAAGGGAAATTTGTGGTACCCATACCTTACTGCATACAAAATGACTTAGTGATGCTGCAGTACACATCTTCTGTATTAAATGCATTTTTAAAGAGGAACTGTGACCTTGGTAAATTGGTTGTTGTGGTTCGTGGTAATGAAATGGTTCACACAAACTAGTCTCTTGAGTATATTCTAGAAAGGGAGCCCTTAACCTCCTTTCTAAAAGTGAGCCTCATCATTGCTGCCTTCTCACCCCAGCCACGTGCTGTCCTGTTGCAGGCGCTGGTATGCCAAGATGCTTCCTAGGAGATTGTTAGATGTTACAATTTTGTGTCAACCCAAAAATGTGTGCATGGTTACCATTGCTGTGCTGGGCTTAAAAGCTAACTGAATGTGAGCCAGAAGAATAATAAGGTTCTGTGGAGCATCTGTCTAATCCACAATCCTGTCTGCAGTTGTTCAGTAATAGGGTTGAGGTTATGGTTTTCCTAGACAGGGCTTGTCCTTTGTGTTCCTCGTGATGCAATTGTGCTGACTCCATGGTTCTGATGTGATGTGAGAAACCTCTGTGATGGTAGTGGGGTCTCTGCTGTGTACTCCAAATAGATACTTAGGCAGGAAGAAAGTGTAGGAATAAGAGTGTCTAAATGCAGTTCTGTGACCTGTACCTGGTATTTGGTGATTCAAGGAATTCCTGAGCTAAGGCAGTTTTCTTATTTCTCATAATTTGCAGTACTTTTTTTTTTTTCTGCTAGTGTTTTACTTTTGAATTTAACCACCCCTTCAGCATTGTGTGCCTAAAGAGTATGTTGTGAAGGAACACCTGCTCCTGTTTTCCTTAGCACCTGCCAGTTTCACCTCATGCTCAATAGCTTCCAGTCTGGAAGAGGCAGCAGACAAGTCAGTCCTGTAGCCTTTGAAAAGAGAAGTTCCTAAACAAGCTAACCTTTTGATAAGATAACCCCTTGTGAAAGTCCAGTCATGATGTTAGTTAGGTTGTGCTCTGGAGAATGTCTTCACCAAGTGGCAGTGGTATGCAGCTTTTATGTAGAATGTTATTCAGTGGTTTGTGAGAAAATTGTGGGGTTTATTTCCTGAGAATCTAAAATTGTTGATGTTTGTGAGTAGTGTAGAAGTCTAACCTTAAATCAGTGTTACATTCTGCTATGAATTATTATTGTTATTCTTCAGCTCAGCGAGTAAAAGTGTTAACTCTCTTTCTTCTCTAGGAGGCAAGTGAAGCCTACTTGGTTGGCCTGTTTGAAGATACCAACCTGTGCGCTATCCATGCCAAACGTGTCACAATCATGCCAAAAGATATCCAGCTAGCACGCCGCATACGTGGAGAGCGTGCCTAAACTTCACCATGATGGGTTTGTCATTCTCAAAGCAAAATCTTCTTCCTGTTATTGGTAGTAATGAACGTTAGATATTTTTTCCATGGGGTTAAAAGGTACCTAAGTATATGGTTGCAAAAGGAAAAATAGGGGACAGAATTGGGTATTGGCAAGTTTTTTTTCCATTTTCATTTGTGTGTGGTTTTTTAATATAAATAAGGGGACAAAAAAAAATCGATGTGGTCAAAAAATGCTTCAGTGAACAAGTTTCAGCAATTCAACTTTATAAAAAAAATGAAATAAATCTGTCAAATTTTTCTGGACAATGCCAGCATTTGGATTTTTTTAAACAAGTAAATTTCTTATCAATGGCAACTAAATGGTGTTTGTAGCATTTTTATCATACAGTAGATTCCATCCATTCACTATACTTTTCTAACTGAGTTGTCCTACATGCAAGTACATGTTTTTAATGTTGTCTGTCTTCTGTGCTGTTCCTGTAAGTTTGCTATTAAAATACATTAAATGATGCCTGCTTTCAGTCTTGATTTTTAATGTGGAATATATTTGATTAAATATCATCAGCCTTCCCTTTTTCCTCTTCAGTATGTGGCCTAAATACTTAAGGCAAATCTAGGAAACAGAATGGATACTACCTTGACTAGAGTATTATGAGGGTATTTTTACCCTCATGTATGTGTGAGGGTATTTTTAAGTATGAAATTCCCATCTGTTTCATGTCAAAGCAAGCTTGGTGAGTATATTGCTTGGTAAGGTCTGGAGCTGGAGTTGAACTCTCAAACTAAGGTACAGTGCAGAGAAAACCCAGGTTTTTGCTGTTTAGATTCCTTTCTTACTCAGTATAATGCGAAATTTGGAAGCACTTGTGCATTTCATGGTTTCTTAGTATTTATATAAGTTTGGGATTTTTTTTGTTGCTTGGTCTTTCTAAGAATTTTTTCTCACTCTTGCCTGGTTTCTCAGTTCATAAGGTGTTCATTCTTTTGATGACCGTTCTGTTTCAGTCATGCATTCAAATGTGTTTGAGAGCTTAGACCACGTGTGATTAGTTTCAGTTTGTGCACCAATCAAGAAGTTGGATTTGTACCATTTTCCTAGGTAAAGCAGCTCTTACACAGGAGCACACATTTGGAACTTACTGGATCTTTTTTTGTATTTCCCCTCCCAATTGCCAATGAAGGTTCCTGTGAAGAAATTTACTGCTGAATTTATGGTTCATAAAAACTGCTGAATTTTTTCACCCAAAACTTGCTTAGGGGTTCTGGTGGGCTAGTCTGGAAATGAATTATGTGGTGGTGCACTTTTTGATAGCTCTTGCAGATCATGAGGTAAGTTAATATACAAAAGTAAGTGGGCAGTGACCAAACTTGTCTTCTGTGCTAGGACCCTGGCAGAGCTTATTGGCTGCTAACTTTCTTTCAGGAGGTTTTGAGTGAGCTCTAAACCCAAGAGTGAATTTGTCTGAAGACTTGCAAAGAGGATTAATAGAGATGAATTATCTGCTTTGGTATCTTGAACAGAGAGCCAAAATTACAGGATAAATCACATTATTCATAACTCGCTCAGCTGCTAGGGTTGTGCAGGGTAAAGTCTATTTCAATGGAGTAGTTTGTCACAGGAAAATCTAATGCTAGACAAAATGTGATCACATCCTTTTGATATGAAGCAGTTCATTGCCATCAACTAAAGATTAAGGAAGAGTTTTGTTGGAACATCCAGAACAGAAATATGAAAGGTGAGCAACTGAGACTTAACATGTCACTGCTGTTTGCATGATATCAACCCTGTTACACTTGCTATAAATGCATTTCAGTATAATTCCCTACTTGTTTTGTCCTGTACTTCAGAATTCTGTTTCGTGCATCAGTCAACAATGCTGCAGCCACCTACACAAAAGGTAATTAGGCTGGTGCTTTTTTGGTGGTTGTGTTTAATAACTCAGAATTGAGGTATGGATAGGAACTTTAATTTTTTCTTGGCTATATCAGAAAACCAAATGTATAAATTCTGGTGCTCAAATGAAATACTGACCTCTTGTAAGAGGGAAGTGGGGTGATGGAGTGCATGGCAGTTGAACTGTTCAAGGCAGCAGAATTCATAATGGAAGATGAAGGGGGATCAGGAAGCCATGCAGCTGATATGGGCCTCTTTGAGAATGGTGATTGTGAGGGTTGTGGTCCTAGAGACACTACATGAACCCTGTTAGTGATTAGCTGTCTGCATTGACACAAGGTGGTCTCTTGGTTTTATTCCTGAAGAATCTCACAGTACTGTTTCTCTGTTCTTTTTCTTCAGTCGTGCTGGATTTTCATTCTTCAGACTTCACTGTTTTGCTGAACAAATTACTCTCTGGCTTTCTCACCCCCTGCCCCGAGTACACAATCTTTTTGTCTTTCCTGTGCAGCAGCCTGAAAGTAAGAAAAAATATAAATCACAAGAACTGCTTTTTAAAAAATTGCCAGAGCAATCAGGTGTCAGTCCAATGTTGGATGGAGCTTCTAGTTGGTGAGGAGGTGCTATTTAATGTTACTGGAGGAAGGGGAGTACAAAAGGTGACATTGCTGTGCTGCTTTGCTTTTTTTTTTAATTCTGAGAGCTCAGTTATTAGGGGCTATATCATGGGATTTTTGGAAGCATTTTTAGCATAACGCACCCAGTATTTAGTTTACTCGCACCCTGAAGTCACTCAAAGATGGGCTCTGCAAAACAGAGCAAAATAAAAAGGTAGGGATTGGTGTTAACAGAAGGAGGAACAAGACCATGTATGCTTCCTGTTGTAATCAAATTTTTAAAACACTCATTAGAGGTGGAGGAACTATATAGGAGGGGCTATATAGCAGTGGAGCTCTGCAGTTAGGGTTGAGCTGCTCATATTGTGATTCTGGTGCTCCTTTAGTTACCTCAGGATTCCCAGTTCCTGCTCCCCAGGCTGAAGAAGAGCAGATACAGTAGTTGTGGTGCAGTTACATGCAGTGGTGTGGTTTGAAAATAACTGAAGAGCTGTGGGTTTTTGATCGGTGCCATTTCACCGTTTCACGCGTTGCCAAATGTCCGTCATGGAGTGAGCAGCAGCTGCAGGTTGCACATGTGGGGTTCGGGCATCAGCTAGAAAGAAAATCAGTTTGAAGTCTGGAGGTATTTGCCAGATAGGTGTTGCAGCTTGTCTTTGTAGTCTCCTGGGCTGCTTCCAGTGAAGCTAACAGGTGAGGAATGAGTCATGGGTGAGTTCAATGACCTACAGATTGGACATCCAGTAGAGCATTTTATTGGGTGTCCTAAATCTGTTTTTGATAGAACAAGGTGTGGTCCCCTTGGGACTGTATAGGTCTGCTTGCTGGGTGAAAATTTTTGTGGAAACTGTTGACACATACTGATGGACTTGTTGGTTTGGTTGTTTATGTGGTTGGTTTGGTTTTGGGTTTTTTTTCCAGAGAGACGTTTTTCCTCAGATGGTTTTGCAAGCACTCTGTTGTCTTGCAAGACTCTTAGTATCTACACTTGCTGTAGGCTGAAAAACAGTAATATTAAAAAATGTAATTTACTATTAACCTGAGGTGCTTGGGAGTTGTGGGGAAAAGGAAGAGCATCAAACTTGGTCATTTTCAGATTAGTCCAGGTACAAGAAGAAACCTGTGTAAGACATGTGCTGCCATCTGTGCAGGAAGAACTGGTTTACATGTAAGGGACCTGAGATACTGGTTTAAGGCATCCACACTTTGGAAGAAGTGACTTCATGTTCCTCTTTCACATCTGAAGAAACAGTAGGCTGAACTTCAATTCTTACTATTGTTTACCTTTTCTTTCCTCCATAACAATTCTACTATTTTAGGGGCAGCTGTTGTAGCTGACATTTTGAATACTGGTAAAACGTTGTGGTCATGTGGTTGTCCTCCTGGGGAGGAGCTGCACTGGGTGGAGAGACAGACTCAGTGGGGCTACTTGTTAATGGCAAGTGTATTTGAAGGCATAGCATTGCACATACGTCCACAGGTCAGTTTCTGAATTATGCTGTGAAGTCCTTTATGATGTGTATGTGGTAAGCTGGCTTTTACATCTTTGTTTTAGGTCTGTATGTTACTTGCTGTTTTCTCAAGACCAAAGACAAACCTTTATCTTTTAGCGTAGAGTGGATGCTTTGTATAAATGACACAAAGCAGGCTTCCTTACCAGAGCCAAGAATGAACGTAACTCACATACAGGACCAGTCTGCTCTGCCTGTATCAAATTCAACTGGTAGCTCTTAAGAGCTTGGCTAACATGGAGCTTAAACTCAGCATTGGAGATTTTGTTTTAAAAAGTTACTTGCTGAGTAAAAACTAACTAATATTAGTGAACCTGTGTCTAAGTGGGGCGTTGCTGAGCTTTATACAGCCCTTTATCCCATCTGGTAGGTATCAGACGATGCTGCTGTCCTGGACAAGGTTCATTAACCCCACTCTATGACAGGTGATAGCACTGACTTGAAAATAGTAATGGCATCTTGTCCAGGAAGGAGAGTAAGAGAAACTATTGCTGTTAAAATAGCTGCTCACTAACAGTTGCTTACTCTGGTGAACTCTTGGGATGCATTTTGTGATTTGGCATTACCGTCACAGGACAGGTGTTCTTGTCCTCCTGCCTTTCATGGGGTTTTGTGACCACTTAGTGATTTGAATCCACTCCATGGTGTGACTGGAATTAGCGTCTTGCACACATACTTCCTGTGCCACTGCTATTTGGTAATTGGCTAAATTGCTTGGTTTGAAGCTATAAAGCAGACAGATAGCTTAGGACTCTCTGTATTTCTAGTAGTATACAACTTAGATTCAGTTCCACAATATTCTTAATCCAAGCTTCCCATGTTTCCGTTCTAATACCATCTTTTTCTGCCACACTTGCTTCTCTTGAAACTTATAGGTTCCTAGTTTATCTTCCAGAGCTTAATACTAAGGACAGGCAGTGTTCAGATCAAAGATACTAATTGCATTGTTCACTGCAGCTTTGTTTCTTATGGTAGCAAACACACGCATGCAACTGTTGCTGGACTTTGTAACATGTAAGACCACCCTGCTGGTATTGGAGAGCTGTCTGCTCAGCCTTTACCTGTGTCTGATTCCACTCGCCGTGTCTATTGAGTCATCTTCAGTGAGATTTTTTTTCTTGTATGAAGAGGATGTTGTGGATCGTTTATGACAAGCTTGCCTACAAACAAACCGGTGTTTTTCTGAACAAAAAGCGGCTGTTAATGTATTTTATTTTTCAGTCTGAGGAAGCTGTGTTATATTCTGACCTGAATGATACGTAAAAAATAAACCTAGCTCAGTGTGTGAAAAGAATAGCCCCATCTATCAAGAGTAGAATTAAAAGGGACCATTAAGACTGCACAGACTGATCAGCTTAATGTAAGCTACTGAATTTCATCAGATGGCACCTAATCCGGTTCATATTGTCTTTCTGAATCCAAAACATATGATGCACAGCAGTGCAGGTAGGGGCTAAAGGTTTCCTGTCAAAGACCAATGCGTGCACCAGAAACATGCACACAAAGAAGCTGATTTCTGTTTCCGAGAGCTACTCTCACATCATCGATTAAAACAAATTGTTCTCAAAAAACCCCAAAACTATGAGAGTTTATTGCTTTTCACATATGTTTTGGAAGAGTGGCTCAGCATAGCATGAGCTTAATCCTCTTTAGAAGGTTATATGTGAAGCAGTGTTTGCCTGGTTGGGGAAGCAGACTCCTCCTTACTGCCTGGTCTCAAATTGTTGGACAACCATTACTCCAAATGCATCCCTCCACTGCTTCCTGGGTGAGAATAAAGTATGACGGGCCAGAAGAGTTCTGGCTTGTGCCCAAGTATCTACTCCCAAAGAGTTGGTGACATTTCAGGGTCTGCGAATTGACCAAGGAGAGGCATGCGGGTAAGGAATGTATTTTTCTCTTGGTAACACAGTTGTAGACTTATAAACTGTAGCTTGCGGTTTGAGATGTACGTGCGCATGTGTTCTCTGCAGTATTGTCCCCTGCTAGCAGCATCCCACTCGTTTCCTTGGGCAGACACACCATTACACACAGCAGGATCTCTGACACTAGGGCTGCTTTTGTTACTAGAAGTTCCTGTGAATCCAGAAGTAGTAAAAAAAAGCCTGAAAAAGAAAGAAACCAACCTCTTTCTTACAGCTCTGGAAACCACTTGTCTCCTGATGGTGTTAGAACTTGTTCTGGTCCCCTTACCACCACAGGAGCTCATCCTCACATCCCCATTGTGTGATGGTTGTGTTTGTATACAGGCTCTCATGGAAGTGTCCCAAATAAAACTCAACTGGAAAACATGTACTGCACACGCATCCTGCAGCGAGTGAGCTGATTCCATTTGCCTTGGTGATAAGTGTTAACCCTTGGCTTTCCTTTTGCTTGTGGATTGCTAGGCTACTTGATCCCTTCTCCTGCCAGGATGGGGTTGTGAGAGATTTTGCAAGTTCAATTACTTTGGAGTTTTCCTTAATATCTTTTGAAGTTCGTGAGGACAACAATTCTCTCTTCTGCCTTTGGCTTTGGGCTGCGTTGAGGAGAGGACAGGCTGAGATCACACAGCAGTCATCAGGTGAGAGTGGCTCTGTTTTTTTCTTTCCCCTGTACCGGAGGAGGAGGAAGGCCAAAAGAATGGTATTTACAGTCCTGCCCAGGCCTCCTGTCTGAATGCATCATTGCCTGGCAGCTGAGCCCCTGTCAGGCAGCCTGTGGTGGGAATGCTGCCAGGTGAACACATGGCTGTGGATGCCGGCCTCGAGGAGCATGAACAGGAATAGTGGATGGCAGGATGGGTGTCCCAGCTGGGCGCATCCTCGGCACTGGTTACCGCTGAGGGGCTGTGTGTCCCTGCATCTAAAGGCTGGAGTGACTTCAAACAGTCTCCGTGCCTGCTAATTTGGGACATGGGAGAGTTGCCAGGCTGAGGCATGCATAGCCCTGACACCTCAGGCTTCAGCTCAGCCATGGTGCGGGCAAGCAGTTGGCAGCAGTGATGCCAGCTTCCGTGTGCTGTCTTGCCAATGTGCTTTGCCGGGGGGGCTGATAATGATGGCATTTTCTTTGTGCCTTCTTCCATCTGGACCCCACTGGGGCTGCGAGTATGGGTCAGGTGGGGTGCAGAGGAGGACAGACCCCTGCAGCAGGTCCTGGATGTGTGGGCAAGTGTATGAAGCACAGGGATTGCCAGGCTAATACCAGAACTATCCTTCCAGGAGGCGTTCAGGGTGAAAGCTGGGACCAGCCAGACATGAACAAGTGAAGCCCGCGGTGTCAGTTTGAGGGACACTGCTGTGAGTGCTTGGCCTATTGTGGAGATGAGGAGCAGCAGAGGCCATTTGTACCAGCAGAGCTTTGCCATATCCCTGGGTGTGATCTGAGCTATGGTTGGCAGTGCTACCTCTTGTGGTTGCTGAACTGACACCAGAGAGTTGGGCTTGTTGCTGGGTGGGGAGCTCAGGTGTTTCCTGAGACACAGCACTGACTGAGGGAAATCACTGCGTGATCCGTGTGCCTGCAATAGTGGTTGTCCCCCTCTGGTCCTCCCTCGTCACATCTACATGTGCAAAAAGTGAGCCAAAGCAGTTATTTTTGCCTGAGTGACTCACGAGGGACTAATTCTCTTTTAGTGAATCGCATTGGGTTTTCTCTGGTGATGCTAACCCCGCCCTAGTGACAAACGCATCCTTTCTCCCTTCCTTTCCCTGGTATATTTAATGCTTTAAATTTATGGCTACTTGCCCTTGTTTTGCTGGCTCTTTGCTATAACCACCAGCTCTGCTGCTCAACTCAGACATAGTGAAGTTAAGAGATGTTTTCTGCCTGCTGTCAGCTTGAAGCCTCGCAGACACTGAATCCCTCTAGAGAAGGGCACATCTGTTAGGGAATCTGATCTCATTTCTGCTTTATAGGTTCTCCAACTAAATGGACCATTTGCTTTCATGAAAGTAATTGCTTTGAATGCTGTGGAAAAAAGAAGCCCAAGCCAGTACCTAACCTCACTAGTGTTTATTCAAGAAATTAATAAAATAAACAGGAATAGGGCAGCGCTCAAGTTCACAACAGTGCAGTAACCTATTTTTAAGCTGCCCTGGCTATCGCTAGCAGAGCACAGCTCGTAGCAGTCACTAATGGCGATGTAAAAATATCTGGCTACGGGTGCAGATAGTGGTTGTAGTGCACCCATGAGCATCGTGGAGCTGGGGCGGAACAGCTCTGTAGAAACACATCTGTTCCCTGCCACGCTGACAAGAGCTGGTCTGCTTTCGCTGCTGCTGCCAGCACTGAATTTATCCCTCTGGCCTGAGCTACCTGCACTACAGGAGATCTTGTGGAGTATGATGCTAATACTGGGGGGCTGCTGACTTTCCTCCTGCCTGGCTATTGTGCAGCAGGGCAGGTGCTTGTGTCCCCAGATACTGGGAAGCACAGGTCACTGCAACTCCCTGCCAACAGCATGAATAAGAAAGGTGTGATTACAGCCTTGCTACAAAGCTGCTTTCCTTTTTCCTTCCCTGCTGTCTCACCCTGCCCCTCTCCACCACATCTGGACCTTCCTTCTCCCTACCCTCCAAAAGCCTGAACGATGGCTGCGTAGCCTGTCTGAAATGAACAGTGGGTACATCTGTCCCTTGTCTCCTGCTCCTGTCACCACATCCACCCGGTTGCTGGCCTTTATGCAGCAGGGAGATTCACCCTATTGCTGCAGGTACCACAGCTGCTGCAGCCATCCAGCTGGCTACAGCCACGTCCTCAACAGCTGCTGCAGCAATCTTCACTCACAGCACTCTATTCCCTTCGCCTTGTATGACTGTGGTGTCAGGTTGAGGAGATGCTTTTTAAAATGTGCTTAAATAACAACAGAAATCATTTGTTCTATCTACACTGTAATACTTCAAATATTATTGATTCTGTATTATCAAATATTATCAAGCAGGATTGATGTCTTATATATGCTTACGGCAAGTATTATGTCATATTTTGTATAATTATGTGCATGTGTATAAGGTACATTATAATAATTAAGCATGTAAGAGTGAGTAGGCATTTTATATGCCTTAATAAAACTATATAATGTTTATTAGAAATATTTGTTCGAGCATATAAAAAGCATTTCCTCAACCTCATGCCAACATTGCAAGGGCACAGAATTGAGTGCTGTGATGGGAGGCTGCTGCTGGCTCTGTGTGACTGTATTTTATTGGTTTCTCTGGAGGGCTGGTAAAGACAGGTCGCCTTCGGTTTATTGCTCATCTTGCCTCTTCTGTGTTAATTTGTTTTTTTTGAGGAGCAGAAAAAGTCAAGTGGATTTGTCAGAGAGATGTCTTCAGACACACAGGTCTATTAAATTGGCACTGCCAAAACCGAGCTCGCTGCCACAGCCACCAGGGGCCAGCCCAGGCCCTTTCTTGACAGAGCGTGACCTGGGGCAAGGCAGAGAACTTGCAGAAGATTTATCTCCCTTTCATGCCTGTTCCTGCTCCCCCTTCACATCCTCTGAGAGCTGCCTCTGCAGTTTTGAGGGAGATGCAACAAGCTCCAGTGATGATGCTTTTCCTGGGTGGCTTTCATTCGATATTAGCAGACTCTCTTTGTTTCTGTAGCTCCTAGCTGACCAAGATTCCACCGTGCTCCTGCTGGAGGGGACGAAGACTGTGCAGAAAGATCTGGACAGGCTGAGTCAATGAGCAGAGGCCAAAGGGATGAGGTTTAACAGGGCCAAGTGCAGGGCCCTACGTTTTGGCTGCAGTAACCCCCTGCAGGTACAGACTGGGAGACGAGAGGCTGGAGCAACCTGGCAGTACTGGTTGACAACCGGTTGAACAGGGACCAGCAGTGTGGCATGGAAGGCCAATGGCAACTTAGCTTGTATCAGCAACAGTGTGGCCAGCAGGGCTAGGGACATAATTCTCCCCCTGTACTGGGCACCAGTGAGGCCTCACCTTGAGTAATGAGGGCAGTTCTGGGCCCCTCACTTCAAGAAAGAGATTGAGGTGCTGGAGCAGGTCCCAAGGAGAGCAACAAGGCTGGGAAAGGGACTGGAGAAAAAGTCTGATGAGGAGGGGCTGAGGGAGCTGGGGTTGTTTAGCCTGGAGAAAAGGACACTCTGGGGGGACCTTCTCACTCTCTACAGCTACCTGAAGGGAAGTTGTAGATGGGTGGGGGTCTTCTCCAAGGCAACTAGTGATAGGACAAGAGGGCAAGGTCTGAAGCTGTGACAGAGGAGATCTAAGCTGGATGTTAGGAAGCCCTTCCTCAAGAAAATGGTGATCAGACACCTGGAATGGACTGCCTAGAGCAGTGATGGAGTCTCCATCCCTGGAAGTGAAAAGACTGGATGTGACACTCAACCAGTGGTAATGTTAGGTCATAGGTTGGGCGTGATGAGCTGAGAGGGCTTTTCCAGCCTCAATAATTCTGTGGTTCTGCCAAGCTGCTCAGAGCCTGGGTGTGCCTCAGGTGCCAGCTGGCAGAGGTGGTGTAGGAGGGAGGTGAGGAGTGAGGTATAGTAAGTCCAGTGACAAAGCAAGTGTCTAGTTTGAGCAGGCTGCTGGGTTGGTTTGGTGTCATACAAAGATGTGTCTTCTACTCATGCCAGCAAAAGCTTTGCTGGGTGGTTATGGTTCTCACTGCGAGATGGAGGAAGATGGCTCCTGTTGAGGACTAGAACTACCTGTGCTGTCTTCTCCAAGTAACACACGTATCCATCCCCAGGCTGCAGCCTGTGTGGGTAGCTGTAATCTCTCCCTGTGCCCCCATGTTCCTGGGGAGGGAAGGCAGTTCTGTTATTTGGAACTGTCAAACCTGCCCAGAGTGTCTCTTCACATGACAAATGGTAAAAATGGATAGAAAATGTTTTGCTTCTGGGCTTCCAGAAATGCGCGACACCAGGCTAAACCAGCCTTCTCAGTCCATGAGCAGCCCAAGCCTTGGTGCTAAGAGTGTCTGCTGTCTCACTCAGCCCAGAGCTCTGCAGTCACAGCTTCCAGTCCCCCTTAGCCCCCCCCCAGCACCCACTCTGGCACCATCACAAGAAGTGGCTCAGTCAAGGCTGCTGCTGGGGACCAGCTGAGGGTATATCTCATGCTCTCACTCCTCCAAAACTGCAGATATTCCTGTGTGACTTGGTCTAGGTGATCCTGCTCTGGCAGGGGGATTGGACTAGATGTTCTTTTGAGGTCCCTTCCAATCTCTAATGCTCTGTGATACTGTGATAACCAAGGCAAGCCCGCCTGTAGGTTTTATGGCATCAAACCATCTCCTGGATACTGGGAAACATGGGTCCTGTGGGCTGTGTTTGTGGTTTCTGAGCTCTGAAATCCTGCTTCACATTAATGCTTCTCTATTTTCCTTTGTATCTCTCCCCACCTCATCTGTACCACTGCTCTTCCCCAGAATGGCTGAGGCAGTCTCTGCTGGGAGGGAGAAATACTGGGTGCTGGCTGGAGCTTGCTCTGAAGCAAGGTAAGCAGGAGCAGGCAAGGTCTGCAGGCAGCTAGTTGGCACCACACCAAACAGCCTTTATTTAGCACCGTGGTGCTGTTGTCACCCTCGTGATGTAGCCTGGCACTAATTGCTTCTCCAGTTGGTTTAATTACAATGTGTTGGTCCTGAGATGCTGCTGCTTTTATACTGGTGCTGAGAAGGTTCACACATTACCTGTTACTAGAGCCCATGCGTGCTGGAAGCTGCTGGACCAAGAGGCAAGGTTTCAGCTCCAGGGTAAAGCTTATGAGGATGCTGAGCTGCAGCTTTGGGGTGAAGACAGCCCAAATAAAATTGAACTCTGCCCATCACCACTTACACAGTGCCACAGTTGTGACTCGTGCTTCATGGGCTGAGAAAGAGCAAGTTGAAGTGTTTCTGTTTCAAGTAAACCCAGAATCAAGTACAACAAACCACGGGGTGGAGCAAAAGTGTGGTGGAGACGCAAGCAGAAATGAGGGCTGGGGAAAAGCTGCCTGAAGAAGCCTCAGCACTGGGGAGATAGACACTCACATGTGCCCCCATGAGCCCAGAAGCAGGCTTTCCCTTCCTGCTCCTGCATCAAGTGTGCCTCTGGGCAAGTCACATTGCATCTGGACTTCCCTTTTCTCTCCTACAAATGAGGCTGCTGCTTTTATACCTTTGCAGTGATGCTGGGAGGACTGCTGCTGTTTGCAACGTGCTCCGAAGAGCCACCACCGAGTGCATGTGGGTATAAGGGGTTTAGACCTCCTGTTACAGGTCCTGTGAGCACTGGGATAGATGCTCTGCTGTTGGCAGAGCAGGAATTCAAGGGGACTGTAGGGGTGCCTCCCCTTGGTGATTTGGAGAGGATCATGCTCCTGGTGATGGAAATCTACATTCAGCAGCACTTCAGTGCCAGCCTAGACATTAACAGTTATGTTGTTGCCTTGCTGAGCAGATTCAAACAGCCGCTCGTGCCCCTGTCTTAGCTAAAGGCAGCTGAAGGAGTGCATTTTAGATAAGATAACTGAGAAAGTGTCATGACACTCTTTCGGCATTAGACCTGTCCTTGGGGTCACCTGAGCCTGTCCTTGTGTCTCTGTTGGGCACAGAGCTGCACAGTGCTGATGTTGGCAGTCCAGATGTTTGTTTTGTTTTGTTTTTTTAATGAAGAGTCAACATCTTGGCTGAGGATTTTGGCTCCACTTTGTGACTGCAGTCAGCCAGCAACAGTTGAAGATTATGACATTAAAAACATTTTTTTTAATTACAGTTAATTGATTCTCATGGGAAATTATGCAATGGGCTGTTTACTCTGTATTTATCAGTAAGCTTCGCTAAACAAACTCAGCACTGCTGTCTGCTGCTGTGTCTCCACCATAATCAGTGAATCTCCTTGTACCTTGGTGATGCTGGGTTTTGGTTTTGGAAGATGGGGTAGCCCCAGATGGGACAGGCAGCAGCCAACCAGCTCTGTGGATGCCACTGGAAGAAAAATGGTTCCAGTTATTCCATGGATGCTGTGCCATACCCTGCATCCCCATGTTTCTTAGTGCAGCTTTCCTTGCCCTGACCCACTGCAGCTCCCTCTGGAAGGCCAGAGCCACCTGCATGTCTCCAGGCTATACACGAACACTGGGCTTTCTGACCAGGGCTCTGCCATAAATGAGGAGGAGGAGAGCATACCCCTGCTTGACTAGTGTGTTAAGCAGATGTTCAGCATCTAGACCTCATTTCTGGCAGGCAAGAAGAGAAGGAAGAAGAAGAGAAAGATTTTCTCTTCTCTCTACCAGCTGATGATGCCCTTGCCCCTTGTTGCGATGCCAGCCTGGCAATTCGGTATGAGCAGCTGCTCTTGAGCTGCTGGCTGGCTTGCAGGGATGTTACCTCCCGGGGTATTTGTGTGTGTGCAGAGCTGCTCCAGCTGCAGTGACAGAAAGGGCTAAGAGGATGCTTTAGATTCATTGAGGAAACAAAGAATATGCTGGAAGCTCGGGTGTAACAAAGCCTAGTGACTGCTGTAACCCTCCTCAAACTATGCTTTTGTGTTTGTTTCTTTCAGAAGATGCTCAATTTTTCATAACTTCTGTATGTGAAAGGCTCATTATTATCTGTTACTATTACTCTGCAAGGCTACACAGCACATCTGTAGTACAAGCACAGCCCGAAGAGTGAGCGGAGCCGCCTTGACTCTTGGTCCCGTTCTTGCATCCACCCAGCCGCTCTCACCCACAGGAAGCTGTGATGGGAAAGTGTCCCGCTGACAGAGGGATGTGGTAAGAGTTATTAATATAACAGGAATTTCTAGGCACAAAGCAAGAGCTAATTAATGTGTAAATATGCCCCAGTTAATTGAGGAGACTATAAATACCAGCCTGGACACAGTTAATGGCTTGTTCCATTTTCTCTGAGGAGTAAGAGACTGGGAAGTTCTCAGCCCTGTGCTCCAGCTGAGGTCATCCCCTCTCTTGCCAGGCTAATCACCCCCTTTCTGCCTGCATCTATCAAATAGTTGTTAAAATAACCCTTCATGTTCCTATTTAAGGTATTTTAACATCACAGATCACTGCCTAGAAGGGCAGTGGTCAATGTTATGGCTGGTGGCTGTGTGGAGAGCAGAGCATCGGCATGGCAGGCTGGTTCACTTTAGAGTGTTTCATGGAAGAAGGTGGAAGGGCAGTAGTGCCCTTTTCAGGCTGTTCCAGAATAAAACTATCTCTGAGCAGAACCACTTTAATCCATGTGTTCCTTTCAGCAGCAGCACAGTGGTCACCACAATGGGATCCTTGCAGAAAAGGCCATCTCAGCGCTGTGGCAGGCAGAGTCTGTGTTTCACAATGTGCTGCAAGAGTGACAGCCACTGAAAAAATCAGAGAACGAAACTTGTGGTGACAGTGGTGGAAACTGGTTTGGACAGATGCTTCAACTTCCCATCCTATTAAAAGGTTTCTCCTGTACTGAAGTTTCTCCTTCAACCTATCTCCACGTGGATGAGTGTCACTGGAGGCACAGCTATGAGAAGAAAAAAAGTCTCTGCTGCCTGCTAGAGCTCAGCAAGGCAAGGATGAGGGCAGCATGCTGCTGAGGAGTTAGCGGTGTCCTGCTGTCCAGTCAGAGCTCGTTTTGTCTCAACAAACATAGGTTTGATGGGTGGACCACTAGATGGGTAAAGAACTGGCTTGATGGCCACACCCAGAGAGTGGTTGTCAATGGATCCATGCCCGAGTGGAGGCCAGTGACAAGCGGAGTCCCTCAGGGATCAGTCCTGGGACCAGTCTTGTTCAAAATCTTTGTCGGTGACATGGACAGAGGCATTGAGTGCACCCTCAGCAAGATGCTGACGACACCAAGCTGTGTGGTGCAGCAGACACACTGGAGGGCAGGGATGCCGTCCAGAGGGACCTGGACAGGTTGGAGAGATGGACACAAGCCAACCTGATGGGGTTCAAGAAGACCAAGTGTAAGGTCCTGCATCTGGGTCGAGGCAATCCTAAGCACAAATACAGGCTGGGCAGTGACTGGCTGCAGAGCAGCCCTGAGGAGAGGGACTTGGGGGTGCTTGTGGATGAAAAGCTCAGCATGAGCCAGCAGTGTGCACTTATGGCCCAGAAGGCAAACCTGATCCTGGGCTGCATCAGGAGACGTGTGGCCAGCAGGTCAAGGGAGGTGATTCTCCCCCTCTACTCCACTCTGGTGAGACCCCACCTGGAGCACTGCGTCCAGTTCTGGAGCCTTT
>VXBP01007759.1:644229-731126 GCA_013400115.1 Rhinopomastus cyanomelas | reverse complement strand
TGACTGCATGACTTGGTCTAGGTGATCCTGCTGTGGCAGGGGGATTGGACTAGATGATCTTTCAAGGTCCCTTCCAATCCCTAATGATTTTGTGAACTTGTAAGAAAATCGAAAACAAATTAAAATAAGGATAACAAAACTAAAAGACTCGAGGAGGGAAGGACAGAATTGAAAGGCCATAGGTTTTACATGTGATTGATGGAACATAGGAGGTTCCACATCAATATGAGAAGGAACTTCTTCAAAGCGAGTGTGACAGAGCACTGGAATTGGCTGCCCAGGGGTTTAATGGAGTCTCCTTCTCCGGAGACATTTAAAACCTGTCTGGACATGTTCCTGTGTGACTTGGTCTGGGTTGTTCTGCTGTATCAGGGGGATTGGACCAGATCTAGTGAGGAGCTGAGGCTGGCTCTTTGCTGTGTGCACAGGGTTAGTCTGGGCTGCTTTCAGCTCTTTTAGCTATAAGGCAAAAGAACTGGGGGTAAAGGGCTCATCTGGGAGGGAAGTTGCCCTGGGCATGGTGTCAGCTCAGAGGTTACAGGGTGCCCACATGCAGGAAAGCAAAAAATACGCAGAACACAGGGCTCCACTTCCACCATGAGCCTGGCATGCGTTTTCATAGGATCTTGCCCCCTGGGCAGCACTTCCGAGGGCTGTGGCCATCCCTGGGCTCAGGGAGCCATGATGCTCCTTGCTGAGCGATGGCAAGGGCCACCCCAGCTTTGCCAGAACTTACCCAGAGAAACCAGCAGCTGGGGCTGAAAAGGAGGAGGTGAAGGAATGGGGCTGGTTTTGGGTGGTGGGGGGAGAAGCTGAGGGTGTTTGCTCAGCAGATGTGCTGGGGCTGCCCAGCACAGTGAAAGCTGGATCCCTGCCCTTCTCCGAGCTGGTCTCATCAAACAGAAACAAGGAGCCAGAGGCTGAGGTTTATGGCTGGGACGTCTGAAACGTCTCAAAGGAAAGAGTATTAGGTTTGCCTGTCAGCGGCAGAGAGCGTGCCAGGTCTTTGATGTAGGAGCATGACTGAGGTGTTGCTGCATGCTGGGTTGCGGGTGGCAGGTCCTGATGGCCAGTGGGGGCAACAAAAGATGGACCAGGAATGACAGATATTGGACCAGAGTTTAAATTGAAAGAAGAATAAAGTCTGTAGTTCAGTGAGACAAGGTAGGGAAAGGAAAGCTGAACATCACTCCAGGGAGCTGTGGTCCCATTTAGGGACCTCCTGTTGAACTGTGTGGCTTATCTCCTGCCTTCCTAGCCCCTTGCCCCACCAGCCTCCCTCCTGCAGTGTAAGTTGGTCATGTAAAAGGACAGACTTTTGAGACAAGATGAAAATGTTCTTTCATTTCCTTCCACCTGTGTTGCTCACCCGGCTGCCTGCCCAACTCCCTGTGTCAGAATTTAGCAGGTATTACCTCTGCCTCATCCCCCGCTGCTTTCCGTGCCTTGTGGTCTGGGTTGGCCCTGGGTGCTTTCCTGCTCCCTGGGCTGCGAAATTTCCTGCTACAAGGCACCACTGGGATTGACACAAGCAGTGCAAAGGCTGATGAGGAGAGACTAGAAGCGTGTGGAAGCCGTGTGAGGAGTGTTGTTTGTGTAAACTTTCCAGAAATGACAGGAGAGCACTGAGCTGAGGACAGCTGGAATGGCTCTGCAGCCTCATCCCGCCATGCTGGGCTGGTTCTGGGGTAGAGATGGGTATGGCACTGAGGGAAAATGTCTTTCTTGAGCAAGTTGCTGGAGGAGCAGCAGAAACTCCTGCGTGAGCTGAGCCAGACAGAAAAAGCATCGTCGTGTCTATTTTAGGATTTTGTGCTGTGGCTCCTCACCAGCCCATCCAAATACATCTCTGTAATGAATGTTGCCCAAGAGGGAGCCCATACATTCTCCTGCGACGGGGTGCCTGTGCCCATAAGCCTGGTTTCCCAACACTATAAATTGCTCCCATAAAAGATGTTACGTCTCCCTGCCTCTTCTTAATAACTAGGTGTTGTGGCTATAACAACACTTCACCACCATCATATTTTTCACCAGAGCTCCAGTTCTCCCTCTTTTTTCCTCCTAACAGCTCTCAGCAGGACCAGGCTGTTCAGCATCCTGAATCCAAGCATCCCAGCAGCAGCTGCTGGGTAGGGCAGGGGTGGCCATGAACAGAGGGGTCTGATGATGACGTTTTGGGAGAAAGTGATGAGCAGTGATAAGGCCACAGAAAACTATGTGAGGCAGGTGGGGCTGAGGCTTGGACACGTATCCTGGGCATGGACAGGTCCTCCCAGGAATCTCAGAGAGAGAAGGAGCAGGGAGAGCACTCCACTGGTGCTGAGGCAGCCCATTTCCTCCCGTCTGTGGAGAGCACAGGAAACTCCTGCTTGTGGCCCCTGCAACTTGGGTGGGCAACTTTCAGTTGTATTTAAAAACAGCAAATGAAGTGACCAAGTGGGGAAGTGCTCATCTGCATCCAGTTCCCTCCTACCCAGCGCCACTGGGACCAGTACTAATGTTAGGGCCCCTCCACATGACGTGCCAGGTCATCACGCAGCTGCTGCTTGGGGCTGCTCCTCTTTCTCACACTATGGGGACTGTAGCAGAGCAAACCATGGCTGGAAGTTCGTGTTTCCAGATTTCTTTTCCCCAAGGACCTCAGAACCCTTTCACTGAGTATTAAATGTGCAGCCCGTGCTCCTTCGAAAATAATTGCGTTCCTCGGGTGCTGGCAGAGAGCAGCCTGGTTTCCAAAAACCAATGTCACCTAGAGATAGGATGAGGGGCAACATAGGAGGTTCCATATAAATAAGAGAAGAAACTTCTTCACAGTGAGGGTGATGGAGCACTGGAATGGGCTGCCCAGGGGAGTTTGTGGGGTCTCCTTCTCTGGAGACATTTAAAACCCTCCTGGACGTGTTCCTGTGCACGGAGTGATTCTGTGAATGCCCTCAACGCTGGTGTGATGTGGGGGAGCATTTCTCATGCATGGGGTGGGTTATCAAAGACAGCAGGACACAGCAACAGAACTTTGACATGGGATCAGGCCTTTTTCTTTCCTTGATCTGTTTGACAGCAGGTGGCTGATGCCTGTAGACGAAAGCACTCCCCTGCACAGCTCACTCATCGAATCACGGGACATCAGGGATTGGAAGGGACCTCGAAAGATCATCTAGTCCAATCCCCCTGCCAGAGCAGGATCACCTGGACCAAGTCGCACAGGAACATGTCCAGGTAGGTTTTAAATGTCTCCAGAGAAAGAGACTCCACAACCTCCCTGGGCAGCCTGTTCCAGTGCTGTCACCCTCACTGGGAAGAAGTTCCTTCTCATGTTTGTGTGGAACCCAGTGGAACTGCTCATGGGAAGCTGGTGAGTAAGAGGAATAAACTAAAGAAAACTGATAGAAAGAGGCTGATTTAACAAATCTCAGCGAAAACTTTAATTTAGAAGCCTTTAGCTGGGGCTCAGTAGCCTCTCAGAACAGAAGAAACCCCAAATGTGTAGCCCATAACATGAGGAGAAACAAACTTCACATAAGAACCTGTGTTTCACAGGGGAATGTGCTGAAGCTTCACAAAGATTGTTTCCCCCTTTCAATAGCAAAGGTCAGATGTCTGCAAGACCAGGTGCTGCCCACATCAAACTGGGCCACAGGGCCGAGAGGCCAACATGCCAACAGTGATGCTCCCTACTGGTGCCAGTAACTCTGAGCATTTCTATAGAGACATTGCCAGAAGATTGCTACTTACTGGTTGCCTAAACGCTGTGCTTGGGTCTGCAGGGCTCTTGGGAGTGTGAAAGGACACCTGATGCAGTCGGAGGGTACCAAGGGGGACCACCAGCTCCTCCCAACTTGCTGCAAGCAATTAAAAGGCATCTCCTGGGGCTCCTGTGTCAGGACTGGGTTATTTATCTCTGCGGGGTGTTCCTCAGCCCGTGAGTAACCCGCCTCTCCGTTTTCCTCCTGGAGTAAAGGGGGATGTTGAAGTGAGGGTGCTCGCAAGCTCAGAGGAACTGGGCTGCCAGCTGCTGGCTCCCCACTGGGCAGTTCTTGGGGGTGAGCCCTGGAGAGGTCTTCTGTTTTCTAGGGTGCAGCACGTGGTTGTTGGCCCCAAATGCAGGGCTCTCCACACATCGGGTAGGGTTTTCACTGTGAGTGTGGGCTGGGAGCTCCCTTCTAGGTCACTGCACTTCAACCTCTTTCCCTGGAGGCTGGCTGGGGCCCCTGGCCCTGCTCAGCCCGGGCTGGGCACCTCTCCCATGAGCGTTTCCTGGCTCCCTGTGCGCAGGAAGCCGTTCTGGGGGATGTTGCGGAAACTCTTTGTCTTTGCTTCCTATTTCTTTTCCTGCTCGCCGCCCCCAGCCAGGCGCATGCTCCACTGGCCCCACAGCCCTGGGCTCCCGGGTCTGGGCTCTGTCTGGGCAGATCCTACTTTGCCCAAGGTGGAAAGGGCTGCTGATTCACTGGCTGGTGACATCCTGAGTGCCCAGCCATGCCCACGTGCTGCTGTGGCCACCCCCTCTGAAGCAGCAGCTTTCGGCCAGCTGGCCCCATCCTTCCTCGAGAGCCCTGTGGTCCTTGATCTCCAAACAGTCCTCCCTTTGGGCTGCAAGGGTTGGGTGCAGATGAGGGCCTGACTCCTTCTTCTACATGGCTGAACATCTTTATTCCCACAAACAAAGGGAGGTGCCGCGCTGCCAGCACTGCCAAGATCGCAGCCCTTTCTGACACCGTTGTGGCTTTTCCTTTATTTAGGGTTGATTAAACCTTCAATTATGGAAGAAAAAATAGTAATTAAAGCACTGTCTGGGCTATCTGGAGCTCTAGAGACATCTCCAAGTGCCTGGCTCTGTGGGATGAGTCTGGAGCCACAAGGAAAAGGCTTTGGCAGATGTTTTCCCTGTGTGAGCTGTCTGGCGTGAGACGCTCTGAGCCTTGGTGAGCCAAAAAGTCAAAATCCTTGAAAACTGGGATCCCTCAATGTCTCAAATGAACCTTTAACTCCACTGGGTACTTCTTGGGCTGTTGGCTTGTGCACTGTGGATGCAGCTGCGGGACTCTGCAACACCCCCCACAGAGGGAAAATGCTCACCCCACAGCCCTAGGATGGTGCCTTCCCCCACACCCTGGCTGAGGCTGCTCCTGGTTTCCTTCTCCTGCTGTAAAAAGAAAGGAAGCTCCATCCTTAGCGACATGTCTTTAGGGCTGGGATTGCTGTGGTGCAAAACTCCTGGGAAATGTGAGGTTTGTTTCCATGAGCTGCAGCACCAGCCACTGCTGGGAGGGAGGGCAGCAGCTTCCCAAGGTTGTGCAACAGTCACTGAAGCAGAGGAAGAACAAGTTCTCCCTTGGCAAGAGAGCCTTCAAAGAAAAGTTCTGCCTTACTGCTGAAGGTAAGGGACAGACTTCATTTTCCTACTGCAGATGCCCTCTCTTGCCTGTACCCTGTACCCTGGGCATCACCATGGTCGTCTATTGCCTTAACAAGAACTGCTGCCAACAGCCCGGGCTCAGGGATGGGATGAGGACCTGCAGTCCATGGCTCCCCCGTGTCAATGTTACTGCAAGAAAAGAATTCATTCTTCTTTAGGTGAAGCGAAGTGTCTGTGGGACCAGCAAGCCAGCAGCTATTCCTGGGCACTGGTGTTGTTGAAGGGGGCGAGGGCCGGGCCAAACCTCTTTGGCTAGGGCTGGAAATGGGGTTTGGGCTGTGCAGGAGGTGTCTGTGCAAGAGGGAGGCTGGTGGCTGAATCTGTCTTGATGGCAACCAGGTAAGTGGCTCTGAGCTGGGAAATGCCGGCCGTGTCTATCGCTCCTGTCCCATGAACCCAGCAGTGTGACACGGAGCTGTGGCCTCAGCACAGCCCGTTGGGTGTGACCTGGCTGCTTCTTGTGGGGAAAGGACAATTCATGGGGAACCTTCTTGGGAATGAAAGGAAACACTTATGGAAAGGGAGATGTGTTTGGCAGCCTGATGGCAACAGACCAGTTTGCTTTTATGGTTTATAATCCAGTAGTTACCAAACTGTGGTGGGGAGAGGTGCTAATGCTGCAGTGGGGAGGGACAGGCTTGGCATCAGGTTGGAGAGGCGAAGACTTCAGATGAATTTGGTTTCTTTTCTTAGGCTTGTAGCCAGTACCTGCAGCTCTGAAAAGTACCTGCTTTAGGGCAGAATTTGATGAGGTTGGGTCTTCTCATAAGGCAAAAGAAGCCCACATGAGGCTGAGCACCAGGCCAGTGCTTTTGCCCAGTGTCTTTCTTGTTCTGATGCTCTAGGTATTGGGTTGTGGAACAATGGAGGGTGTTACAGGGGGATCAGGATGGATAAACTTTGGAACAACACCGGTCATCATGAACAGTTTGGTAACGGCTCCCAGCTACAACTGCCCATTAGCTCTGTGGGACTCACCCCTCCTGCCCAGCTTTCACACCTCAGGAGCATTCACCACTCCACAACCACCAACAGGGAGACCAGGGCAGGGATGGCCAGTACTTCCCTGCTGACCGGATAAGTCCTGCCTAGAGTCAGTAATATAATTACAAACCCTAATTCTTTAACTACAGCCCCATCTAATGGTACGAGCCCAGCTGCTCCCTGCACAGGCTGGTGTTGGGAGGATGCAAATTGTCCCTGGAGTTGGGGGTTCTTGCTGCCATGATGTGCCAGCAGCACTGCCAGGCCAGTGCCAGCCCACCAGATGTTGGGAGCAGCAGCGTTTGCGCTGTGGGAGCCTTGTGCCGGTTCTCCCCGCAGGCTCCTCCAGGGTGGACAGCTGAGCATCTGACACATGCCCACACCAGAGTGATGCAGAGCAGCTGGATGCTGCCAGTACTCCAGTACAGCTCAGAGACAGGGCACAGGGTACCCAGCACAGTGGGGCTGAGGTGCCCCTGTGTGCATGTTAGCAGCTCTAACAGAGAGCACTGAGTGGGAGCTCTGCAATCCCTTGGGTGGAGAGACCCCAGCACATATGCAGGAGCACATGTGCAAGCCAGCCGCAGCCCAGTGGGACAACCTGTCCTGTCCCCACCCCATGCCCCAGCTGCTGTGAGGGTCTGGGTACTGCTTGTATCCTGGGCAGAGCTGCAGGGCACTGGCTGCCTCCCAAGCAAGGGGGAAATTTCCATCAAACCCGTGGAGGGGGTCCCAGAGGTTACAGCCCTTATAGCCACCTGCTCCCCGAGAGCTACCGCCTCCTGGACTGGAATCCTGTGGCCCGGGAGAGCCAGGCACTAAGGTCCTAAGTGGCAACAGAAAGTTCACCTCATAGTGAATTTAACTGAATAGAGGTTCAAGGGTGGGTGAAACCACTAAAAGCCACAAGTCTGAGGACAGCAGCCTTGTTTCGCAAGAACAGCTCAGTCCAGCTGCCAGCTGGAGGACAGACGCCTGCGTCCGCTTTGCGCTTTGCTGGCTGAAGCATCCGTCTCCTGGCTCCTGTGGGAATGAGGTGGTGGTACTGGTGCTGGGTGTGGGGATGCTGGCAGGGGCGGCTCTGAGCCCACAGCAGGTGTTGCTGCTGCCTTTGGTGTGAGGTTTCACTTGCTGGTTTAGAATTGGGGTTTTGCAGCTGCATTTGCACTTTTTTTGAGTGTTGGTGGCGGTTGAAACTCAATCCCTAGAGTCAGACACAACTAGATTTGTCACATGGAGCCAAGCTGTGGGGTTACAGTGATCCAAAGGCAGATGCTTGGCTGCATCTGCCCAGGGGGAGGAGAGGTGGGTGGGTGTGAGGGTGTCCCTCTCTGATAGCACGGGCACACTTTAGCCATGCCATCCTCACATCTCAAGGGATGCTCTCGCATGGTGCATTCAGCCCTGTGTTTGTTACCTGGCCTGCCTGCATAGGTCTGTTAAAGACTTAGGCTGCTAAGAGTGGGAGATGGCAAATACTGAGGCTGGACTCATTCCAGCCCACTCACAGGTGCCCAGCAGATGCCCATTCGCTGGACTGCAGCTCCCCTGCCTGAAAAAACACCTGCAGGGTTGTAGCTGGGCGCAGGGTTTTCCAAGCCTGGCTAAGAGAAATGCTCTCGTCCCTGGGCAAAGCAGCTCCTCCATGCCAAAGGGGATTTTGTTACACCACTTCCAGCTGTGGTGGGTTTTTCCCTCTCCCTCCCCCTTTCTCCATGTATGAGATTGTGCCCTGGTGTACGGTGTGATGAGGACTCTGAGACCCTCATGTTGACCAAGGGTTTGTGCAGCAGGGATTGTGCTGTTGGGGCTCTCAGCCAGCCCTAGGGGCACACAGGTGTGGGGAGGGCAGTGTCAGAATTGGGCATAACTGGGCACTGTGCCTTGGGCACTGGACAGGCACCATGGTGAGATGGAGCACTGTGTCTCCACAGCCCACCCCAGCTCTGGGTTACGCACTAGCCCACAGCAGCTCCGAGACACAGCAAACCAACCACTGGATTTGGTCATTGTCTGGCAACATTCGTTTTGGCACAAACCTCCGGCTGGAGCCTTTGCCAAGGAAAAGTCCTGCTGATGGCCCCAGCTTTGCTCAGCTGGGGGAAACAACCTGCCAGGCTGAGCAACCTGCACAGATTTATCCTTCAGAGCTCCAGCTCTGCCCAGCAGTGGGGTGCCTGTGACAGGATGGTGCTCTGTCTTATTGCTTCCTGATGGCACCGTTTACCTCCCCTCAGGCTGGTACAGACTTGGGGGTTCCTGTGCTGGAGTCACTTCCCCAGGGTGACAAAACAATCCAGGCCTTGATGCAGAGCAGAACCAGATTTGACAAATATCGCATAAAGCTCTGCTGGTTGCTCTGTGCACCTGCTGCAATCTTGTTGGACTATCCTGACGTTTGCTGTGCGTAACTTCCTGGAGCTTTACAGCAGATGTCAAAGGTAGGAGCTGGAGAAACAGAGTTTGAGTCAGTAAGTGACTGCTGAGGGTGTCTGACGCAAAGGACAGAGACCTTCTGCGGTTTATATTAGCTTGGAGAGCCCTTTTTCTTCCCCAGTGTGGAGCTGCCCTTCAGCTCTGAGCCCCTGCAGAGCCAGCAGTGGCACACAGACTCTTTCTCCGCCTCTGATGCAGAAGCCTGGTGACGGGGAGGAGTGAGGTCTGTCTGTCTCTCATAAAGCTGAAGTGCCCCTGCCTCAAAGTGGGGGCCAAAGGCACATGTCTGGGGGGGGGACCCAGCCTTCAGTGTCCCTGTGTAGGGACTTTTGCTGGGTGAATGGCAGCAGCCTTCCTGCCCGGTTCATCAGGAGTGCTGGGGGAGAGCCGGTTTGACAAGAGCCAAACAACCCTGGTCACGCTTCCCCAGCACATCTCTGCACAGCAGGGATGCAGTTGCAGTGAGAGGAGCAACAACCCGGCATGGGAGCTCCAATAGCCCCGAGGTAGGACAGCAGTGGAGTGATCAGGCCAAGGAACTTGGCTTTTTTCTTTCAGACCTACGGCTGGATCAGGGTAGCATAGCCACCGGGTGTTTTTGCTCAAACACACTGTGAGGAAGAACACCAAACCTCCTCCTGGGCCCTGGCACAGAGCAGCCGCCAGGTCAGCTGAGAACAGTGACCACTGCCAGGCAGCTGCTCCCTTAGCACAGAAAGGGATGAAACCCGAACAACAACAGCACTGAGGAAAATACTAAACTCAAGAGGAGCTGAGCAGTCCGAAATAAGGGATTACTTCCTCAAAGCTGGATACCATTTAGTTCTGCGCTGAGCCCTCTGACTACACGGAGCAGGCTTCTCACCAGCTTTCTGATGGAGATGAAAACAGCAGAGGCCAAGAGAAGTTGCTGCAGAGAACAAGCATCGCTTTGGTTTCCCTCGTTCCTCGCAAGCTTCTTGGTTTTAGGACACCAAATGACAGCTCTGGATGCGCGGTATCTACACTGCAGTGCAGACGTTTACACACTCATTCTACTGTATGTTTATACAGATTATGTATTTATACAGACACTTTAATTCCTGTATCAACCCAAAGGCTGAATACAACTCAGCTATCAGAGGGCTGCTGCTCTTTTGGATTAAGGCCAACAACTGCCCTGTGCTGTCCTTCAGCCTGAAGGACTGGCTAGCACGTAAGTGAAGGATGACTGCTTTGTCTGTTTGCACTTCCACAGGTCTGCGCAGCCTACTCTTCCAATTGCTTAAACAGCTGCATACATGGGAGGTCTGATTTGGTATGATCTTGCTCACTACAGTTACCTCAGGGGTTGCATCCAACTGCTCTAAGTCAGACAGTGCTTAAGCTGTGACTTAGGGAAGTATAAGGCAGAAAGTGCTAAAAGCCACGGGATGGGGAGAGACAGCAGAGGACAGGCAAGAGTTTCACAGAGCAGCCAACTGGCTTCATTAGCAAGTTGTTTCAGTAGCACTGCTCATCTTTCTAGGACAGCAGAGGCAAGGCCTTGCCTTGGCGTCTCCCACGCATCAGCCTCCAAAAAGAAGGGGCTACATAAACAACATCCTTGTAGATGGTGCTTCTGAAAACATCGTTTCTAACGACAGGACTAGGGGGAATGGAGCACAGCTGGAGATGGGTAGATTTCGACTGGATGTGAGGACACCAGGGAGGTGGTGGAGGCCCCATCCTTGGAGGCAGGCTGGATGAAGCTCTGGCCAGCCTGATCTAGGGTGGGTTGTCCTTGCCCATGGCAGGGGAGTTGGAACTGGATGATCCTGTGGTCCCTTCTAACCCTGACTGATTCTATGACTTGGTCTAGGCGATCCTGCTGTGGCAGGGGGATTGGACTAGATGATCTTTTGAGGTCCCTTCCAATCCCTAACGATTCTACGAAATAATCTGAAAAAGACCAGTAAATCTGGAAGCCCTCTGTCAACCCCTTTATGCTCTACCACTTCAATTCATTGCCAGGGACTCGGTCCTCTTCAGAAAGTGGTTGAGGTAACTCTGATGGCAGAGAGCCTCAAAGTGAGCTGCAAGGAGAAGTTCTTCACTTTTAACTGGAGAAAGGGGACTCTATACAGGCATGAGACAGGTAAGACAGATGCAGCTGGGGTACACTTGTTGCTGTAAGTGCTTTGGTTTTCAATGGACTTGCACTCTTCGTGTGAAACTAATTTGTAGCGTATGTACAGGGTACATTGAGCTTCTCAGCATCTTGCTTCTAACACAGTATCTGATTGTTCTTACTGAAGAGACTTTCACTCCCCAGACGAGATCTGGAAGCACCAGCTTGAGAGGCCACTGTCTTTGGAGGCAGATGGAGCCAATGACACCTACACAACAGATCAAGCTAGCTCAAAACCCACCTGTGGCCTCAGCTCCAGCATAAGCTATGTACTAGTAGAAGGTAGGCAGCAAAGGGTGATTTTGGCCAACAAACCTTAGCACAACTTGCCTTTTTGCTTCTAGGTTCTTCTTGCTTTTATTCTACATCTGTTTAAGCTGTGCATGGGCCTGCCTGTCTCTTGTCCTTTGGGCCAAGGACAACAGTCAGCCCCTATTGTCCCTTGGGGCTGGGTTCAGCCTCAGAGGGAAAGACAGGTGCTTTACTCCTCAGAAGAAAACAGCTTACAAGCTTTAGCTGCCCACATCCAACCCTTTGTGTTACCCTTTCAGAAACCAAAGCCATGACACCATTTGAGCTGGGCTCTTCCAGCAGTGACAGATGGCCCCATCCAGCAAGCTAGTGACAGGGCTCGCGCAGAGACTTAGCAGCCAAAACACTTGGGCCAAAGACCAGTGTCAGCACAGTACTGAGGTTCTAAACATGAGGGAAGATGAGGAGCTGAGCTTAGCTGACTAGCCATATGCAGCAATGCCAAGGTTTCCAAATTAATAAAAAGCCAACAGTGTTACAGATAAATGTATTTTAATTAGGATTAAATACTATCTCAAGGTATCTTGAAATCGCACTTGTACTATTCAACAGCCAGAGGCAATAAAAAAAAAAGAGTCTGATAACATCAGAGTTCTAACATCCAACACATGACAGTAAGTGCTGCCATTTAAAGCGACAAACACTGCTCCCAGGAACAGAAAAAAGTAGTAACGCTTTTGTATGGACAAAAAAATTAAGTTGAAGACTGGAAGAAATATATTAGTGGCTGCCTTTTTAAAAGGTGGGGTTTGTTTTTTACATTAAATACAGTTTTCTTTAAAAGCAGGGTACTTTCTAAGTTCATGGTTTATATACTGTATGTACACAAGAGCAGAACATTGTACAGTGTTTTGGATAAAGCAGCACTAACTAGCTCTAAGCTGGTACGGTGTTGCTGAACCAAACGCAGGATGACAAGATAAGCACTCTAGGAGAAGTATCTCCACGGTTGGTATGAGAAAAGTAAAAGATAATGTATGTACAAACTGATTTTTCAAACAAATCTCTCAAACTCAACAGCATTTGCCACGGAGCTGTACATGCTGCAGCCCATCAATGCAAATCTTACTGCAAGAACTGATCTGAGAAACCCACAGTAACCACGTTCTCTCCATAACAAAGTGCATTACCCATGCAGAGAGCACTTAGCCAAGCTGTCGTTGCAACTCATCACTCCTGGGGTCCAGGGCTCCAAGGATAGTGGATTCTTGCTGCAGCCTCAAGGCAAGTAGCCCCCTGCATTTTTCCCCTACACGAAACGTGAAATGCCCCAGCCAAACCACAAGCAATTTAGATTAAAGCTACTTTAATTATCTGTATGTCACTCTGCCTTAGTGCAGACAGCTACAGATGAAAGCAGAAGGTTTGCACCCAAGAATCACCAGTTCAGACTACAACGGACTGGTAGTGATTTCCAAGTGAGTGCAACGTTAACTCATACTTTATCAAAGTGACTTACTCTTCTTCAGATGCACAACGTGCTTATTCAGGTTTTACAAAAGACAAACCAGAATATTGTGTAGAAAACTGGATTCAGGTCTCTAGATTTATTTTTTTTAAGTCTACCCCGTTAAAAATCCCCCAAACTTAGAAGCAGGCTGTGCCCTGTTTCAAAGGCAATTGTGTCAAACAAAGACTTTTTGTCCTAGGGTTAGCAGCAGGGCAGAGAGAGTAAGGTTCTTCTTGTGACATGAACTCTGTCATTCGGTTTACACCTTACGAGGTGATCTGCTGCACTTTCAGGAACTTTCATGTTCATCCTTGTCTTAGCCACTACACCGGTTTGAGGAACTGAATGTTTCTTCTTTGAAGAGGACAGAAGTGAGACAACTTGTTTCTAAACTGCAATGACTTGAAGGTCCAAGTTTTAATGGTGTAAAAATCTGACGTTCAGTTACAGTTAAGAGAAGCTTACTACACAGCAAACTGCATCCAGATCTACCAGTTATTGATGGGACTTTTAAATTAACTGTTAACAAGTTATTCAAAGCATCCAGACCTAGAAACATCAGATCACCCAGCCAGTGAGCCAGCAACTCCCTCCCCCTTTCTCGTGAGGCTTTAACAAATGCAACTGATGTGACCTTAGCACTGGAGCCAATGACTTCCATTGGTTAACTCCAACCCAGAAGGGCTCAGGACACCTTGTGTTAAGCCCAATGCAATATGCATTAGTGTCACGGAGCAGAAAGATCCCAGTGTCTACTTGTTAAAGATCACACAAACCATACAGATACAGACAGGGTAAAACACAGACTCAAAAGGATCCATTATGCTTGAAGAAAATTCCAAATAAAATGACATCCTCTGCACAGCCCAGCCTCAGACACAGCCACACCTCTATCTAGTATAATAAACTCTGTAGTAAACTGTTTTTGACCTCCATAGAGAGTAGGAGTTGTCAAATTTAAGAAGGTAAACTCCTCTCCCTGGGTACTGGTGGCTGCCAGCATACACTTCTTCATGACAGTCTCGTCTGTACACAGGCACTATTTCATCTAGCTGAGGCTTGTTGGCATTCTTTTTGGCTTTTTCTTCAGTGCTAGTATTTTCTGTAAGAAAAAAAGGTGTCAGTTAACATGGGTGGTTGCTTTACAAGAGAAAGTCAGACTGACTGGTAGCAGACAAAGCATTCTTTGTTAGCTCAGAAATCAGACAGGTCAAAGGGGGCCATACAAGGCCATGGCTAAAGCATTCAAACACAGGAGGAGCAGTGAGCTCGCTCACTTCATCATGAATTTCAGACTTTGGTGTTAAAGTTCACTACAAACATCTCCCCAGCACAGCTAGGTCAGTTTGCAGAGGTGCCACGCTCTGGTTTTCATTATCCTATATTGACTGCTACTGGTCTGTCACACTTACACTACTGATTACTTAGTAGTAAATATCTAGAAGACCACTGCCTCCTGTATCAGAGCAGAGTTCCATCTTTCTGTGGATGGCAGGCTACACTGCCCCCGAGGTAAATGCTGTGACTTGCGTCACAGTGTCTGACCACTATTGGGAACTGCTCTTTCAAGCTGTTTTGCTGAAGCCTCAAGAAAACTTCCTCCCCAGAAGAAGTTCATGAACAACAAGGCAAGAGTTTTTACAAGATTTTCAGAGTGCAGATCCACTATGTTCTATCACTGCACAGATTGCAATCCAGCTTACTGAATTGGACAAGAGGAAACACTAAAGAATATGCAAAACTTGGGAAGAGGAATTCTTCAGCCTCAACTGCTTTCATCTATCCGTGGTCAGCTTCAGAATTCACTTCCCATTCAAAACTGAAGACCAGATTCCAGCTATATGGAAGTTGTGGGATGTATGAGATTACACAAGACAATCAGCTGGCTTTTCCCCTCACAACACGCTCCGCAGGACTAGTAGTTTACGTAAGTAAGCATGCTTACCTTCTTCTTCATCGTCCTCATCACTGGACTCGCTGACATGCACACTGACTGCAGTATTAGGGGAGTCTGTCCATTCAAAATACACCCCAAAACCAATGTCATAATTGTCTGTAGCAAACTCCCAAAAGAGGTAAGACCCCTCTTCATGAGTTGGTACTCTAACTGTAACCACTTCTCCTCGGCCCACCGTGATGACAGAGTCTGCATCCTGCCGGATTTTTTCCTTGAAGTCTTTTATCTGGGGTCGCGTCCACATTGATGGTGCAGCTATCACTGGAACAGAGTCTGAAGAGAGGGAATACTCCAGATGAGCGTGCTGCGTATGTCACTGAAACAAAGCTTAGTGTGCCTTAGGGGCACCTGAGGACTACAAGCATCAGAGTTGTTTCCAAGTAAGTTTCTTTGTTTTACTGCAGGAACATCTGTTGAAACTTCTGCGAAATGCAGTGTGGGTTTAGCCGTAACACGGCATCCTTAAGCCCTCCCAGTTCATCCATCCATCACATTTAAACCAACAGTGCTTAAGCAGGAAAGACTCAGAAGACAGACGTACTGCTACAGGGGAAGGGTTACATTGCACGGAATCCTCTTCTGAAAGGATCTTTCATGTGGCCAAACCATGGGTGTGGATTTGCCTAGATATTGCCAAGTGATCACTAAAATAACTGAATGCCTCATTATGTAGACAGGGTCCACACGACAGTAGGTCCCACACTGGGATCCAAGCAAATCTTTTGAGGACTACTGGTTGTGTATGAAAGTAGACAGGTAAGACTCAGGAATACAAGTGATGAGAGAGCTGCTGGGAGGCTACTTTTCCAGCTCTGCTTCCACAGCTTCCTACAAGTACCTGAGGAAGGCGGGAAATGTTAGGGAACAACAGTCTGGACTGCATATGGGACAGGGCTAAGCCACAGGCAGGGCAGCATTCAGAGAAAATAAGGATTTGGCCTTATTTTAATCTGCCACGCTAAAGCCACTTGGTTTTGTTCTGAGTTCAGGTGAGTTTGAACATATTTCTGCACAGAACAAATTCCTGCTGAACTTTCATCATAAATCAAGAGTGAAGAGGTCCTGGATCACATCCACTTCACCTCAAATGCTTTTGCCACTTCTCTCTTTCCCCACAAAGCTGTTTAACCTGTGCAACACCTTCCTCCTTTGAGAGAAACTGGACCCAAGAACCCAGCTCTTGTATAGCTCGGTGAAGCCAAGCAAAGAGCCACAGTAACCACTCTTAGGATTGAGATGCCTTAAGGCTTAGATTATTTTTAATTAAGGAATCTAGCTAGTCCTACCTTTTGGTCCATTCTCCAGTGCTTCTTCCAAAACCTCTGGATCCAGCTCTTTTTCAGGGCTGTCTGCATGTGCACTGGCCTGCCCGTTAATTGATGGGGTGTCCCCTGGGGCAGGTGCATTCACCTTCGATGCAGTAGTCAGAGGTGTCCCTGTTGCTGCCACAACCGTCTCTTGCTGTTTTTGTAAGGCTGCCTAAAATGACAGAAATTCAGTCAAATAAAAGCAAAACACCCCAGGACGACTCCCACTTCCAGCAGAAGGTATAAAGACACTTTGAAGAAAAACATCTCCCCCTGCATCTCATGAAGAGGCCTGAAACAAAAGACCGGAAGCAGCATATGTTAACCACTGAGCATCACAGGTACTCCCCACCAGGGGAAATGAAGTCACTGTGCTCTAGGCTCCTAGATACAACCTGAACAAGGAGATTAAGCTTTCATGTGAATTGGGGCTCACACAGTAAACCCCTGCACTTCACTACAGAGGTTCTGCTTTTCAGTAATTCCCACAGCATTTCCTTCAAAGCTGAAAGAGATGACTTGTTTGACTGTGTTGAAAGGGTTCTAGTCTGAGTTAATCCAGGTCTAAGAAGAGCTGGAAGTATTTAAGGGCCGTTAAGTACTTGCCAATTGACGAGTGAACATGCTCAAACCGGCTCCCTATCAAATCCACAGTGTCTGACAAAGGTGTTTATGTAATATCAAAGAAGAACATCTACGAGCCTCAAGGACTGAGAACGGTTTGGGAGAAGAACTAGTAAAGCTCACAGGTACTCCTTTTAGAACATGTCTTAGGTACATTTAAACTCTTTAGATGGGATTTATCATGCAGTCCCTGGGGAAAGGATTAAATACAAGATTATATAGGTAACAACCATCCTTCTGGATTTAAGCAGGATGCACTGCTCCTTTAGCATCAAGGCTTATTCCCGTGCCCCTAGTTATCCGTGCACAGGTAATTCCAGCCTAAACGAAGGCAATATAGCCAGCATCTGAGCAATGGTACAGATGCTGCCCAGACCCACTTTCCACTACAGCAGTTGTAATGCACTGAGACAATGTAAAGCACTGAGAGCTCTTCGAGAAAACTGGTGCACACAGCCTTCCCAAAACTAACTGTCACATGCTGATCTGCAAGCAACCAGCACTTTTGAACTGCACAAACACATCCCAAGGCAGCAGAGTCATAGGCATCCAAGAGACAAGCACTCCTCAGAAGTGTTACTAAAGCTAACTGAAAGTCTTCAGGTAAGTCCAAAGGTAAGTCCAAAGCAGAATCAAGTAAATTTTAGCTTCATTACATGCTGCTGATTTCATCTTTTTTTCTACAAGAGTTGTCCAAGTAGGCATTCGAAAGATTAGGTTCACTGCCCAGCAGATTCATTTTGTTAACCACTATAAAGAAAAGGCTGCTTTGCCTGGGTCTTGGAGGTTATTAGCACATAGAAAGCAGACAGCCATAATTGAAAGCAGCAGTGCTGACAGCATGGAAAAAAATTGGTAGTAGCTTCTCTGATGGCTCAATCTCAAAAGAATAGCATCAGTTACAGAAGGCATCAAGGACAAGACCGCTAATGCTACAGCTTTTGTATACTTCTATGACACTGAGGCATTAATACCAAGGTGTCCTATACCACACCAGTTCCACTGAATCTTGGACTTGCTTGGAATAGACCTTTAAAGATCACCCAGGTCCAACTCACCTGCCACGGGCAAGGCCATCTTTTACTAGATTGGGTCGCTCAGCGCTCCAACAAACATGACCTTGAACACTTCCAGTGATGAGGGATCCACCATTTCTCTGGGTAACCTGATCTAGTGTCTGACCACTGTCTTTGTAAAAATAAAAACCAAACCAATCCCAACCTATTATGTCCACTCTCCAACCTACACTCTCAGACTAGAACTGTTAGCCCTGGTACTGCTACTACATGACTTTTCACGTAGTCCCTCTCCAGCTTTCTTGTAGGCTTCCCCCACTTAAGTACTGGAATGCTACAATAAAGTCTCCCCAGAGCTTTCTCTTCTATAGGCTGAACAACTGAAACACACTCAGCCTGTCTTCATAGCAGAGGTGTTCTGGCCATCTGACCATTTTTGTAGCCCTCTCTGGACCTACTCCAACAGGTCCATGTCATTTTTGTGCTGAGGACTCCACAGATAGTACTCCAAGTGATCTCAGAGATGTTCTCAGAGAAAGGGAGGATCACTTCCTTCCCTCAGCTTTTTTGATGCAGCCCAGGCTTTCTGTGCCGCAAGAGCCCATTCATGAGCCAGCTCATAACCAGTATCCCCAAGTCCATCCCTGCAGGGCTGCTTTCAATCTATTAATTCCCCATTCCCAATACTGCAGAATGTCCTGATTCAGGTGTGAGACCTTGCACTTGGCCTTACTGTACTACATGAGGTTCACATGGGTCACAGAGCTTCCTTCCTCAGACAGTTCTTTGTGGAGGCCATGGGTCTCATCAAAATACAAATGAATCAACAGGAAATTAGTTACTGAATTTTAAATCTTTATCTCAAGACCAACAGACCTTGTGATGGCAGTTACCAGCCATTTAAGATTCAGCTCCTGCCCAGAACAGTCAGATGTAGCAGAGTCTGAACTCTGGCTTACATCCATTCAAGACAGTTATGGATGGACATCCCTGAACTTTAAAACACCTTGAGGTGTGCACACAGCATGTTTGCCAGAGACACAAGATTCCCCCAAACAGAGAGGCAGCCTTTCAAGTGAAGATATAAACCCTTTGCAGAGCAGCAATGTACTACTGCTACCAGCAATACAAATGAGTGTCCTCCCACCCAGCTCACGAGCAGCGTATCGCAGGTGAGTGACTTAATTACTGATGTCAAATGATGACAGACAAGTCAGTGGTGCTCAAGTTGACAGGGAGGAGCAATCTCAACCTCGGCAGTGATGTGACAGCGCCGCGCTTGTGTTCAGCTGGAAGCACGTGGCTGACCAAAGCGTGTTGCTTTGCATAGATCTGCAGGTGCGATATCAACAGGCAGAGTCACTTGAACCAGCCTGTTCGTGCACAGACACACTGGTACGTACCCCCACGAAATGACACACACAGCAGATGCTGCAGCACATTTGGTCTCCAAGAAGAATATCTGGTATCAACCCAAGCAATCAGCAAAAGCTGCTTAGAATTTTCTTAGCTAACAGCTGGTTCAGAAAACTACTTGCAAAGACTAAATAAAGGGGCTTTTGCGTTTGAATCTGAAGCAGCATTAGTCACGAGGAGACTCTCTCTCTACTTGTAGCAATTGTCTTCTAAAGGAGAGAAGAGCAGATGAGTTAACATCTCCCAGAGACAGCACGGGCCAGAGAGCGCAGCTTCGCAGCTGGTCAGCCATACCTGTTGCTGTGCAAGCTGGACTTGATACAACTGCTGCATGTATTGCTGATAGTGCTGCTCCTGGAGCTGCCGAATTAGGATCTGCTGCTGTTCGTAGTTGCCCGGATACTGCTGGGCTGCGTACTGCTGGAACTGAATGGCAGTCTGGGAGTTCAGTGCTGCCATTATCTGTTGCCTAGAATGGTGGGAGGAGAGTATGAAGATTACGAGCAGCTGAGGATATTGAGGAAAATCCCTGTACTTAAGTGATTTAAGTGGCCTCAAAGACAGTTCAATCCTCCAAAAACCAATGAAAAGAAATCTGCGTAACAGAGCAGAGCCCAGAGGTAACACAAATCTGTATTTTACCTAAAAAAAATGCTGAGAATATAAAGAAGGGAGCAACAATTTCTACCCAATGTTTCCACACCAAATGGTAACTAAACAAGAGCTCTCACATAATTCTCAATATGTAGCCTGATAAAAAGGTAATGCAAGAGTGATTTCTCAAACAAGCAAGGGAAAAACCCCGCATTTAGTTCCTCCAGAAAGCATGCAGAAACCACCTTTCCAGCAGCCTGTCTACAAACATATAAGCACACATATGCTGTGGTGGAGCACACCAGTGCTTCTTCACAAATCTTAAGAGCATACCACATTATTATTTTAATTTCCCAGGACAGCATGCAAACAAATACAAAAAACATGACTGACTGTGGCCTAATTCAGGAACAAAACAAATGCTTCCAAATAGGGCATCTGTGCCCTCAATAAACCCAATGGATGAAACTTCAGGGGTAACATGTGGGTTGCTCAGGCACAGGCTCAGCTTTTCTCTTCTCTTTAAGGGGCTACTCAAACTGCATAGTTAGATCCAGAGTTTGCCTCATGTCCAACAGTGGCACTTCAGAGGAAGAAAGCAGAATCACTCAAATTTTTTCCACATTTCTTCCTTCCCCTAAAATCACCCTCCAAAAGCTCCAGCATTAGATTGGTTTACTAATCTAACAGGCAAGATTTACTACTCTGCAGCAAACTTTGACCAGTCTAGATACACTTGGCCCATACACACACTTCCATGCTCCTTTTGCGTCTAAACTTCATCTCTGTCATGTCTGGTAACATACCACTGCTGTTTGTGGTAAAAAACCCTAAATCCTTTAACTTCAAGGCACAATGCACTTCTGTGCAACGTTCTTTATTGTAGTCGTTGTTTATTTATGTCTGTGGTTTACACTCCTCTGGCTGTCAACAAGTCAAAAAGTAGAATTTGTGGATTAATTATTTGCTTCCTTCTCAAAACCATTACACACCGCAAGAGCAGGATTTACATCCCCTGCAAAGACATTTTTATTACGGAATATGGTTGCTGACTGATGTGGAACAGCTTTGACAGCTTACTATTCTCTTCAATATTACGTGTGCAACACTCACTCCACATTTTTCAGTGACTGGGTGTGATGGGAACAATGAAATAAGCAGAGCTGTACACTCTACATCAACAATTTACTTAAGGCTACCGAGAGGTCAAGTGCATTTGAATGTGGGGTTTATAATCCTTTTAGAAAGGTGGTAAGATCTAGCTACTGCCCGTGTGCAAATGAGATCTGCAGATGCTTCACAATTCCTAGAAAAGAAGCACCTTTAAGGAGGTAGTGTTAGACTACCAAGTTGGAAAATTTGAGCCACACATTAGGAACACCTAATTAGGAACTGCAGTTAAGCTTTTTTCCAAGGCTTTGCCTTCTGTAAAAGGATCAAAACTTTCGAGTTCAAACAACGCTTCCAGCTGGACATTTAACTCTGCTCAATTCAGTGCAGCATCACTTAAGAAGCAGAGACACAAATTTTCATGAGGTGCAGCCCTTGAACCCTAAGCCCTCCAGAGCTTCTCTTTAAACAAAGCTTCTCTAGCACTTTCATCTGAGAAGGCTGCATACAGTAACACACTAGGATAATTTATTCCTATAGACTGTGGCCCTCTTAACTGCTGATGCAAATGTCACTTCCAGGCTCGAGTGCTCTGAACTTCACGTATTAAATTCCTGCACAACTATCTGAACAGTTAGATAATCTTATCTCAAGTGCAAGGCAGCTATTTTCTTTGAAGTGTTGTTTGTTTCAGCTACTCACTTCTGTTGTTCCATTCGAAGCCGTTCCTCCTCTATTCTTCTCCTCTCTTCTTCTTCCCTTCTCAGTCTTTCCTCCTCTTCTCGCCTACGTTTTTCTTCCTCTTTTTGTAAACGCTCCCGCTCCTCTTCTTCACGCCGCCTTCGTTCTTCCTCTTCTCTTCTGCAACATCCACTCAATGAGCTATTTCAGCATTCCTACAATTCTAGGATGAGTTATTTTCAACACACTATCATCTGCTTTTTGCCCGCCCAATAAGACTTTGTTTTATATCACCCCTCCCACTTACATTGACTTGAAGTGGTATCTTACTGGACACAAAAAGAAAGCCTGTTAGTGCTCAGTTCCACTGCAACGTGCAGTATGACAAGCACAAATTTAGTACTACAATGTGATATACATTCTGACACAGGTACTATAGTACCTGTAGCAGAAAGCAGTAGGAAAAAATGCCTGGAAGCCTTAAACACATCTTTCAAGCTTCAACACATGTTCAATAATTACATGGATGCTATAATTTAATAATCACATTATATGTAAATGACAGTAGAAGACAGCCTTCCAGTTGCTAACTCATACCAGAAAAGGAGCTTCAGGCACCTGACAGCTTCATGTTCTGTATACATTCAGAACACAGACACATAAGGCCCAAGATTTTGGGACGTGTGTACTTCCTAAGCAGATTAGCAGTGTCCGCAAAATTTTAACAACTCCTTACACTCGGTGTCTTCATTACTGGCCAAGTAGAAAGGCTTAAAGAGATCAAATGGTACCAGAGACACCTAAGCCAGACTCATGCACTACGTTCCTCCTGTTGCACAACTGCTAATATGATTTACATTATCATGTCCTGTTCATTCTCAGTCTTGAGTAACTTGTGATGATTAAGCAAGTAATAATGTGTTATCCCATGCCTGCTTGATGCTTATAGGGAATTTAAACTGTTTTCCTGTAATCAGAGTTTATCATAGGCAAAAATTCACAGAATTGAAGAGCCTACTGCAGCTAGAGGTAAAGTTCCTTGCTTGAGAAATAAAGGACCTGGGTCATCAAGGAAAGGTTCATTCAATCACATTCAGGAAACGGGGATTGGACTAGAAGATCTTTCGAGGTCCCTTCTAATCCCTAATGATTCTATGATTTCTTGTCTCAAGAAAACCAGCTGTGACACTGCCTGCAGACCAAGAGTTAAACAATCGACACCAAAAAGACTCAAGCATTACCTTTTTTTCTCTTGTTCTTCTTTCTCTATCTTGTGGGAAGTGACATACGTCGAAAACAAGTGGCAGCACCTATTCAGGAGCTTAACAAATTCTGTCATAGCTTTTTGCTTTGACATGTTTCCAAGGGCAGCCCATTCCTTCCTGCAGGAGAGAAATCAGCTGAAATAACAGAAGACTTAACTCTCTTAGGTCAGTAGTGAGCTCTGGGAACCCAGGAAAATAAAAACATTTGGGAGACCAGGAGCCAAACTTTATCAGGTGCAGTTTCGGAGAACCAATGTTTTCCCAAAGACAGTACCAGTACTCTCCTCTGTCTGACCCAGAACAATCCTTTCAAACAGACATAATGGAGTGCTTATATCAAATATCAACTCTACTTGGAAAGCTCATCTGCATCCAAAAGCTTCCCAGATACAAATGAACTTGAAATATTTTTTGCCCTTCTTCCACTGTAGTTTGTGGAACAAAACACCTACATTTTCCTGGATAAACAAACACGCTAAAGAACCATCGAGTGGCCTGCACATTAATGCAGACCTAACCATGTCCTAAACTGCTGTGAGATACTGGGCTGTTAGCACTGCAGCTTTTCCTAATGCAGTTGGGAAAACCCACTGACATTATGTTGGCTCCTTTACTCAGATTTCCAAGATGTATTTGGAGAGGCCACTTCCATAGGCACACACTAAGGCAGCCCACACACTTGTGTTCTTACTGCAGAATTCAAATGGTATTTTCAGACAGGAAAAGCAAAGTCATGACCAATAAGCACATCAGCCCTTTTACCTTCTGTCATTCCCCAGCACATCAAAGAATCCAACTTCAGGGCAAGTGTCAGGGTTGTAAGGTCCCAAAAGAACCTGCTTGTGCAGTGCCACAAGTTTGAGCTTTTCTTCATACGTTGGATGAAAGGCTTTGCCATCTTTTTCTGTAGAAGAACCAGAAAATGTCACTGCTGTGGTTAACTGATTAAGCACAGGACAGCAAAGAGCATTTAATACAACCACAGCCTGTAAAAAAGGAATAACAAAGGTAAGTCATAGGTCACCAAAGGTTAGACAAATGAAGTCAGATCTATTCAGATAAAATACAGATCTGTCTAGAAGAAACATTTCTACTTCATCTGCCAAAACTTAATTCTGAAGTGTTTTTCATCATATGGTCTAGAGTCAATCTTAGCTAGTGAGTTATCACATAAATATTTACGTTAATTAGTTGAACGTCGTACCATATGGATCTGTATCTCTGAAATATTTAAAAACCTTAACTTACATTCAAGTGTCTCTGCCAAGTCTATTGTCGCGTGGATAGGAAGGATTTCCCACAGAGAAAGACGTGATGTTACCCTTAGAGACTGCTCCCCTTTCATGCTCTTGACATTGATGAAAGTGGTCAAGCAAGGTTTAAGCCAATAAAAACATCAAAGTGAAAAAATTAGAATCAAGGGATAATTTTTCCCTGATGGAGTTTGATTGCTGCACTTTGCTAATGCAGCTGGAGTAGCCTTAGAGGTGCCTCCACGAGCACCAAGTTCAGCCAGCTGTAGCCATAAGGTGAAGGCAATGCAAGCCTCTACATTAACAGAGTTCCAACAGCTCCACAATGCCTTCTGAAGCAGACCTAGTTAGATCCCACCACACATCTGCCGGTAAGAAGAGACTTGCTTTGATTTAAAATGATATATGGATTAGTCAGCTAGGACTTACCTCAGCACATTAAGAGTGTCAAAACATTTCAAAGAAACAGGCACCACTATATATAATTACACTGCTCATGAAGAAAAGACCTTTTCTTGAACAGGAAAACAAATAAATAAGCATCACCTCCTTTGGAAGAGCTGAAATGAGGAAGCTGTTACTGGAGGTAAACAGTAGTAATTTCACGTGACTCCTGCTCTCCAGGCAGTCAGGAGCTGCAGGCAGAGCTGACACTGGTTTCCAGCCCCAAACTGAACAATCCAATTCACATCCAAAGTTTAGGGCTGACATTTACATATTGCACAGTTGCTCAGCTGATGCTTATGAGCAGAGTTATTAAAAGAAACAAATCTCAGAACAAAAGAGCAGGAGAAATACCTCTATGATGGTCTATTGAGAAACTCAGAGGCAGCACTTCTGAAAACGTGAAACAGCCCCAGAGGGAAAGTGCATTCCCAGTCACAGTGAGAAGCTGTGTTTTTGACAAAGTAAGTTCCATAGTTACTGAACCTATCAGTTAGAACATTCCAAGGAACCATTTCAGCCATGCCATTAGTTTTGAATCCAGAGTTAAAGAATAAAGAATTAAACTGCTAATTACTTATTGTCCATTCCTACAAGTCCACCTTACTCTTGCAGAATCTCACATATTCACTCTTGTCACAGTGTCAAACAGCCTTGAAGCAAACACAGCTTCCAGCTTCAAAAACCAAAAGTCTTCCTCCACAAAATGACCAATTAGAAGTCCGCTCAGTGTTTCCAGTAAGAGCACAAGAGGCAGCAGGCACACACATATGAAATTCCACTTCAGCGTAAGAGGTGGAGGCTTTGCTGTGGCTGTTAGCTTTTGGTTATTACCATGAGAGTGATCAGGCACTAGAACAGATTTCTCAGAGAGGTTCCAAGATATCCATTCTCCAAGACAGTCAAAAGCCAAATTGACACAACCCTGAGAAACCAGTTCTGAACAAGAGGGCTAAATCTGACAGCTCTCAGAGATCACTTCCTACTCCAACAAGTCTGTGATGCTTACAAGGCGCTTGTAAGTTTTCTCCCTGGTCTCAAGTCTTCTGCTTTCAGGTCACACAAATAGCTTTACAACTTCTCAATTCTTCACACTTCACATTTACTTCAGAATTGCTTAGTAAGCAACAAGCATTTCCACTGGCCTCAATAAACTGCACACACTTTGAAATCATAGTTAATATTCAGGGGCAGCTTGCTTAATAGTGAGACACTTGGTAAGGGTACTACGCTGAAACTTTGCCAGGCTTCTGAGCAAAACTGATTCTCAAGGGAGTCCCCATGGCACAGGTCACCTGGCACAACCTGTACACTTACAGATGTCTCCCAAAAAACATGGCCATTTGGTCTGCCAAAAGACACGCCTATTTGCTGTACTAGACTGCTACCTAAGCCAGCTAACATCAGCAGTATTTGATCATTGCTTCTGAAGGGAAAAAAAACCCCACAGTTTCCTATGCTATACACAGAACATCTGCATTTTCACAGAGCAGAGAAGTCAAACCTGAAACCCTAACATCAAGAGAAGCCAAAATCTGCATATATGAGGAAGAGTGACCCAAGGGAAGAACAACAAACACGCCAAATAAGAGGAAAACAGACAGATGAGAACAAGGAGACAGGCACTCAGTGACTTGTAGATAATGCAGATTAGAGGCAAACTGTCAGCAAAGTATTTGGAGCCAGTCAGAACAAAGTTTTCAGTTGAATTCTTCAGCACAAACCACACCATACAATTATCCCAAAGACTTGGAATTGTTGCTGTTAAAGTGAACCAGAGGACCTGAAGCCATCTGCAGAGTCAAATGTTAAAAAAAAAAAGCATTAGTGAGTCCAGACAAGTAGAAACATCACATTTATGCAAGCATCCATGAATGTACCATTTAAGTAGGTATTAGCCACACATCTAATGCAGCTGTAAGGAAGCTGAAGAACATCAGAGAGTTCTAAGGGAACACACTGAGAAATCCAAAGCATACACACAGCAGTAGTACAACCACTGTACAACCCTGCCCATGCCACTGCTAAGCCTGACTCAATGGGGCCAGAGAAAGGCTCATCTTTCTTACAGATGATTAGGAGACTTCTTTAGTGACAACACCTGAAACCATCGTTCACTTGAAATGGTGAATCCTCAGGTCAGCTAAACCCTGACCTTCACAGCTGACCACTAACAGATCACCCTCAGATCAAACAGAAGCAGTAATTAAGGGCATGATTACATAACAAAGCATGCTATGGGCCTGCCATGCTTTAGGCAGTCTGCAGTGAAGGCCCATAGACATATACGCCCCATACCTGTACTTCACCAACTACATGAAGTTGGTTGCCCAGAACACAGAGAAAGTTTGCACTTACTGCAAACTCAGGTCTCACTGCTCTGTGCCACGAAGCAACTGCACACTGGTGCTGTCCTGTCCTAGAAGGAAAATGCCTGCACACCTGATTTAAGCTTTTCACATTGCCACTCTGCCTGACAGTGGCTACTTTATTCAGAGGCTCACAGAACTGCGATCAAGGGCAATTCAGCTGAAGACTCCAGAAAAAACATTAAAACACTAATTAGCTTGTGCTACAGGTAATTAACTGTACACTTGAAGACCACCATTTGTGTCAGCATGCAGCCGCAGACAGATGAAGCTATAGCTAGAAAAGGAAAGAGGGTAACAAGACCTTAACTCGGAACATGGCTCTGTACCACTGACACGCATCAGTACCAAACCACAAATGCAGATCCAAGGGAGCTGAAGCCTCAGAGGCTGCATTGTACAAGATACACTGTTCCTCCTAGGTAACCTCCGATTGTCTCCCTTGTAATAAACATGGCACAGAACGCAGCTTCCACTGACTTCACCACTGCTCTCATTCCAAACACTTAATTCCCGTGGGATCACATTGCCAAGTCATCCAGAGGCAGCCAGAAAACAGTTTCTGTGAAGTGTGATTTTTCACCTCACAGCTTTTAAAAGCAAAACTCATATGTTAATTCTAATAATTTGTAGAGTTCTAATGAGTGAGACCAAAACCGACAAGCACAAGACCTGAATCACTGCCTGCAAATCCCAGTACATGCTCTTATACTCCTAATTCTCCTCTGCTGAAGATATTCTGCATCAGCTGGCCCTTCCAATTAAGTGTGATCAAAGCTCAACTTCACATTGAACAGATATGTTACAGGGATTTTCATATTCCTGAAAGACAAGAGTTGACTTCACTCATGAATTACAATCATGCCATCAAATTAACTCTGAGAAAAACTCCAAATTGGGGCAAACAATTAATTCAGAATGATGTATTGCTGAGGTTGAAGATGCATTCTTGTTAGGATAACTTAGAGCAGTCAAACAGAATCAGGAAAGCTTTCTGCTACCCAAACAGCCTGTATGCTGTCCACTTAGACGTGCTGCACTGCAAAACTCTTTATACAGTGCACAAACACTTCAGCAGCTGTCACACACCACAGGTTTGGTGCAATGGTATTTCAATGACAGGACGTGGAAAAACCATAAAGCCAGGGTGATGGTGGAAGATACTTGCTGGCAGAACCAGGCAAGCCACCCTCTCCTTCTGCAAGACACAGCTCACACTTAAACAAGTTACCTTCCCTAGCATAGCTCATACCAGCTCAACAAGCAGAATAAGCTATCAGACACTTCTGTTCTAACAGCTATTCTGGGGCACACAACTACAGACAGTCCAAAAGACAAAACCATATGGTTTTCAGACAAAAACTTTCAGTAACAGGACTGTTCTCCACTGTACACTGGATCCAGCACAGCAGAGCAGCTTCTTAAGAGCAGATAAAATGCCTGTCGACCTGAACTAGGCTTGACAGCGCAGCAGAGGAAGGCGTCTGTATTGTAAGGAAGGCTTTAGTTTCTCACAGAAAAATGAATTGGAACACCATTAACCACCTCTTCTCTATGCCTTCATTATTCTGGAAAGCTTTCTTCACAAGCCATTACAGATGCTAAAAAAAGCTACTGCACATCTCTTGCACAGCCTAAGGCCTGACAGTCAAAGAGACCCAGGGTCAAGCATTTTAGATCTGCTTCTGTCGTTATCAGGAACAGAATAAAGCAACTTTTGAGCCTCTCCAATATCCCAGCCTAGTTTCAGATGTGTTTTTCACACTGTTTATGTGCACTTCCACCCCGTCTGTCTTGCCTTTGAACAATTCTGCTACATACAATACACTACCACAGATAAATGTTAGCAGCTGTAATAGGCACATCTGAAGTATTTTGATCAGACTCAACATTTCTAGGAAGAAGGTACATCATGAGTTAGAGACAACTCAGTCTGCACATTGAAGGAAGGAAGAGGCTTAACTCACGATTGCTGCTTATCTTTTGACCTCTCACAGGGACTTGCAGAATTGTGACTAGGGTTCCTTCCACCCCAATCACCAGAGTTCATCCAGATTCCATTATTTTCAAAAAAGCACCACTCTTGGTCACTTGGTGGTTCTACAATAGCTGTGTAAACAGGCAGTATCATACACTGAAGCACAGACATCAATTAGCTGTAAGAAAAAGTTCTTCAAAGACACCTCCCACCTCTGCATCAGTACAGTTTTTAGAAAAATTATCAGAAACAAGATTTCACTAGTGATCTATTAGGAAGGACCTGAAGGCATAGGTATGTCATTTTGCTTCTTGAAGTAAAGCAGAAACCCTTAGCATCTACATGGCTGCTAAACAAGCATGCCTACTCCCACAATTGTTTTGACAGTGGAAGCAAGAAAATCATTTGGAAATAAGACCAATTATTTTCAGAGTCACACAGACAGAGAACAAGCTGGCACAGTCTGTAATCTAAGCCTTACAAGCTCCTGTAACTCACCATCACATCTATAAATAAAAATCCTCGTGTTATGCCACTTTCAGAAAAAAAAAGCAGATAAAAACATGGGCAATGGCTTCATGTGACTTATTCCAACCATAAGGACGGAGGAATGAGGTCTTCGTTTTCAAAGTCTGACAACGTGGAAAAGTTTCCTCTTATTATCCTCCTCACATTACAACAAATTGTGGAAGCTTCAAAAAGGCAGCGGTAAATTGAAACACATTGAAATTAAACTTTTATTAGTGGGAAGGCAACAAAGAACCAGTGTTGAGACAACACAACAAATCTAACTGGAGCGTAGGCACAAGAAACACCTCATTGATTTTTTTTCACTATTGGAGAGGAGATAAAAGTAGAATATAAATGTCATTAAAAAATGAGATATAACAGACATAGATTAGCAATAATGTAGATAATGCTCTCTGAATGAGCTTACTTCTACTTTGCAAATACAGGATCTAGTAGAATATTAAACCAAAGAAAAAATAAGACCATAGATGCCTGAGACAAGGAATTTGCTACAGCAGAGACATTTCTTCCTGCAGGATGTTTTAAGAACACACGCTCATTAAACTGGGGCAGAGCTCCTTCGAGCAGCTTGTTTTACCAGACAGAACTTACAAGGGCATCAGAACAAGGTCAAAGAACCAGAGCATAAGAAAACTGCTTAGCACCTTCCATGCTGCTACCAACTATCAGTGTGCAGGCCAGCCAAAGCATGACCTCCACCTGGTAGCATGCTTGCTCTCAGAACAGACAGCTTTTCTGAGGGGGTCATCAAATAACCAACCAGCACAAAACTGACCTTCCTAAGTAGAGTTGTATTTTCCCTAGCACAGGCACATTGCTCAGCTCCCTGATCTGTGCCCCACATTAAGTAGCAGCAGCCAGAAAGGCAGTGGAGCGACAACTTGCTGTGAGGCACTCAAATGCTGCAGCACAACATAACACTACAGTGATCACGGCTGTTCCTCAAAAACCACGCAAGCCATTTCCTCCTCTCAAGGATAGCAAGCGTGACAATGTACCTCTGGCTTTTCGCAGAAGCCAGCCTGGCTACTGAGCATCCCAGAAAACTGCTCCAGGTCTACTCTCCAGGTGTCTCAGCTCCCTCGCGCAGCTGCCAACTGGGGTCACGACGGCACACGAAGCAGCATCGCTAGGCTTGAAGTGGACGTCTGTAGAGCCGGCACCTCCCGCATGGGACACCGGACTGTCAGCGCATCCCGCGGTGACCACCGCGAGGGCCCTTGGCCTCCGAGTCTCCTTCTCTGGAGCGAACAGGACGCACCCGGCTGTATTCCCTGGGCGATGTTCTCGAGGGGGTCCTGCACTAGATAATCCCCAGAGGTCCCTTCCAACCCCACCACAGCGATATGGCGATTCGCCGACATTTGCACGGTTTTATCTCACATACTAGAAGCCAAACAGAGTTTCTCGTGGTAATTTTTTGGTCCGTTTTTAGGTCGGGTGCTGCAAACCCTCAGAAACAGCTTCTCGGTTCCGCGAAGCGCCCTACCGGCACTTCTCCCGCTCCCCCTAAGAACCGCATCGACTCGGGCTGCCGTGACACAAAACTCGTCCGGGCTCGCCCATCCCGAGGGGCCGCGGGCGGTAGCGTCGCCGCCCTCTGCGACTCCCGGGGGACCCGGGGCTCCGCCTGCGCACCGGGGCCTCCCGCTTCCCGCCCCGGGGCCAGGCCTCACCTTTGAAAAAGCGCAGTGCCAGCCCGTAGAGCTCCTCCAGCGCGAATCCCCACCGCCGCTCTGGGCTCAGCGCCGCCTCCTCCGACGCCGCCTCGCCACCAGCCTCCACCTGGCCCGAGGAACCGGGGCCCGTCCGACCCCGCCCCGTGACGGGCTCTCCCGGCCCCGCTTCGCAGCGCGGCACGTCGGCGTTAGGGCTCAGCGTCAGCCCATCCACAGAGACCTCGAGCCGGTCCGAGCTTAACACCGCCGCCGCCATCCTCCGCCTCCTCCCCTCCCGCTCCGCTGCGGCGGCCACGTCCCGACTTCCGCTGCCTCCGACCCGGAACTTCCCGGGGCTGGGCCCGGCCCGGCCCCGCCTCGGCCTGGCCCTGCCTTAGGCCCGACCCCGCCTCCTTCGCACAGAACCGTAGTGGCTGGGTGTTGTGGCTTCGTGTGGTGTTCGGGGGAAGGGAATGCGCCCTTGGGTTTCTTTGCAGAGGGAAGAAGGCTGGAGGCATTTTGTTCCAGCCGAAGGACAGTGGGGTCTGCCGTGGAGCTCTGTCACTCTTCTCTCGGGAAACGCGAGGCAGACCTTACACAGCAATGAGCCAGAGAAAGGGAAGAATAGCACAAAGCGGTTACTTCTGCAAGAGCTGATCTGCAATTAACTCACTTCCTTGTGACTGTGAAGTACCACTCGCAGTGACGCTGCTAGCGTGTGCTCTGCAAGGGGAGACTGACACCCACACACAGCGATCCTCCCCGCAGGATTTCAGGAAAGGCTGTGTTAACATGAACTGCTTTTGGTCACGTTTTTCAGCCACCTGGAGATGCAGGCCACGCGCCTGTGGGAACTGTGTGTGACTGCCTGGTGGCTGTGGGTATGAAGCCAATGCCAGAATCACAGAATCACAGAGTGGTGGGTGTTGGCAGGGGGTTGGAAATACCTCGTTCAAGCCTCCTGCTAGAGCAGATCACACAGGAACACATCCAAGTGGGTTTTGAATGTCTCCACAGACAGTTTCCACAACCTCTGTGGGCAGCCTGTTTCAGTGCTCTGTTAGTCTCACTGAAAATGTTTAGATGGAATCTCTTGTGTTCCAGTTTGTGCCCTCTGCTCCTTGTCCTGTTGCTGGGCACCACCAAGTAGACTCTTGCTATACCATGCACGACAGGCATGCATTGCTGTCACTGGTACAATAGGCAAGAGGTCCCAGCTGGAGGGACAAAGCAAGATGTCTCTTGGTAGCACTGCATTCAACTGAAGCATGGCCAAGGCACCATGCTGCAATCTGGTTTGCCTCTGATCAGAGAGCCACCAGCAGCACAGAGCTGCCCTTCATGGCTTTCTGCCACAGCTGTCTGGGGAGCATGGAGTGGACAGGTTGCATCCACTCTCCTCTGTTTCATGGCACTTCCAAGTTTGGTTTATAAATACGGAGACTTGCTGTTAAGCTGTGATGTCAATGCTGTGATGTGAAACTAGTGGGCAAGGTGAGTGCATGATCAGTTATAGGAAGGGGAATAGCTGTGCAATGATATGTTAGAAAAATGAATAGAGGTTCAAATTTTGAGATGAGTCAGGAAGTTCTGGTCTAGGATAAGGTGATAACAAACAAGGAAATATTGTTCTGAAAGAAAATATTGTATGTGCAGAGATGGTTGTTTGAGGTACAGCATGAGATCCTGGCTTATCTGGTATAACACAGAGATTTACCTGGAGCCACTATGACTTGTAACACCTTTGGTGAATTGCTCATGAATCCTGTAAATGAAGAAGTGTTTCCCCAATGGTTATGTCAAAGAGTTCCCAATAATTCATGTATCTGAGAAAACCCTTAGCCATAATTCACAGATAAGAGGAAAAAGCTAAGTTCAGCCAGTAAATTATTCATTGCTTTTGCTTAAAGCTGGTTCTACAGGGGAAGAGGAACACAAAAGAATTACACGTCCCAGAGATGCAGCAGTGCTCTCCACTAAGAAATGTAGACCTAGAAACTTTATATAGAATAAATCAATGATTTAATTCAAGCTGGTAACTTTTCAACAGCTAAAAATACCGACTCGTTGCAGTTACGCAGTGAACCATTAGAAGGTTCACAGAGCGTTCATAGTCTCTCACTTAAACAAACTGCTCTTCTACTCTTCCTGGTGTTTACAGTAGCAGACCATCAGCCCTTCCATCAGGCACCCCTGGGAGAAGCTCATGTGCTTCCTGCAATGGGGGCTCTTATTTGGAGAAGTTCCAGTTGTGTGGTGTTGGCTAACACAGGAAAGAGTCCTGTTTTGGAATATGTGGCCTAACGTAGTGTTTGCTGCAGCAACAGCTGCTAAATATTTGATTATCTCAAATGAAAATCTCTGAGCAGCTGAGTGTGGCTCTGTGCTGTGAGCTTGAAAATGTAAATCATTCACTATGAAAATATTGTTATCAGCATCTCAGGAATTACTATGTTAAATAAACCAGCTGTGAACATCCCTCCCAGCTGGGATTAATAGACGAATTGAATTCCCCAAGGCTTGGCAATTGTATTATGTTTGCGACTAGTAACAGTATTTACCTTTTTCCAGAAAATTATGGTTCTGTTCCTCTCTTTACTCTCTTCATTTAGCATTCCTGAGAGTTGTACTGGCTGGAACAGACCAGGACCAGAAGGAAGGAAGTGTTCAAGTTCTTTAAATTCCAGGCTTTCTCTAATTCTGTCTGCCTTTCTTTAAAGAACAGATAAAAGCCGTTTGGTTAGGGGCTGATCTGACACCCTGACACCACCTATGGGGCACCATTACAGTGGTGTGGACTCACACGCCTCTACTAGCAACATGAGGAAAAACAGATTTGATTTGTTCTTATGTTGCTACATTGCTTTGGCTGAAACAATCCAGACTAAAGAGTAAATATAAATATTTTTTGTTTCCCTTTATACTTCTCTTGACCACGGTCATTTTATAGAATCTTTTTTTGAAAGCTTGTGGGAAGCGATCTTTGTCCCAGGAGCTACAGTGGTTTTGCGAGTGTTGCACATTTTGGTGACCATTCAACCTCACCAACAACCAGTCTGCTTTTGTGGTGTCCACTTACAGGTTTTCCTGGGGTTTAGGAGTCCAGGATGACCCTACTCTATGTGTGACAGGCAGCAGGTCTTCTCAGTAACTCTGTGATGTTCAGGATATGTTAAACTCAAGGATCACACTCCAGCCACTTGTGCACACACAGTAAATTTCTTTTGGACCTACAGGGACTGGCAGATCTGGAAAAATTAACAACTAAGTGTATAGAACCATGACAAGATTAATTGAGAGAACACTTCCTTAAGTAATTTAAATCTCTTTTCATTACTATTTGACTATTTGAATGTCATGTGTCTGTGGAGAAAAATAAGCCAATTTATTTGGCTTATTATAAAAGACTCTCTGTTTCTACATTTTAGTTAAACAAGAGAGCACTTTGAATCCACTTCTGCAAGTCGCCGCAGTCACCTCTGCCTCAAATAGTTTGTTTTTCTAAGACCTAATGAAAGGTCCGAAGCCAGAGAGAGAACAAAAAAGGTAGTTTTCTGCATAGAAACCTGTGTACAATTTCCAAGTACAAACCTGTATGCAGTTTGTGTTGATGCCTGGAAGTAACCACAATTCCATTTTCTTTTTCCTTCAAGAGGTCTCCCTTAACTCACGGTCTAATCGTGCCTGGCACCAAAGGGCAAACAGTGCTGTGTGCTTCACATCCTGCAAGGCAGAAGTACAGTTGCAAGTTTGCAAACAACTTGCGGTCCCTTCTGAGACCTCTCTGCCACAGGGTGGGTAATAGTTTTCTCTGCTTTGAAGCTAACACTGCTCATTGTGCTGCTGCCTCACATTTATGTAGTAATTTATGGTGACATTCACACCGAATGCTCTAAATCATGACACGAAGTTCAGAGTAATTGGATGTGGGGTCTGGCAATACCTTTTTTAGCCGTGTCAGCAAACACTGCTGAAACAGCCCTTATTGACAGAGTCCTAGAGCAACTCTCGAGGAAACGCATTTGTGCTAAAGTCCACATTCACTAAATATGCCCACTTTGACAGACAGCAAACATCCCATTGCATGGATGCAGTTATGCTAGCTACGGGTGATCATAACAGCGCAGTTTGGTCCAATAAAATAAGCAATACCAGTGTATTTATCTTATGCTGATATGATGGCATCTGCAGCAGCGTAGCTGTGTAAACAGTCACGCCTTTTACAGGCACATGAGTCGAGAGAAGTAGTACAGCACTTGTTATCAAGACGTCTTTGCCAAACCAGATATGGGCAGGAATTTGAGCACTTCCTGAATTTAACCAACTCCTCTAATAAAGTGATTTTGAAGGAGAAAGAACATGGAAATTGGATGCAATTAGCAATGGCATTTTGGCTATCTGCCCAGAAAAAGAACTGTGACTCAACAGCCAGAGGAATGATTTGCATCCATTTACGTTCAGACTGCTTATGGATGCTCCTTTAAAACAATTTGGGAAGACAGCGGTACCTCTGGGTCAGGGTCTGGCCCCAATGAGCACATATTCCCAGAGGGGACAGAGATGCCACATCACTGGCCCTGAGCTCTGATGTTCCAGACACGTTCTCCTCGGCACTGTGCTACAGACCTTTCCCTCCAGCTTTATTTTTAGATGAACTGTATCTACCTTTGGGCCTCCAAGCTGCCCAGTGTTGCAGGAAATGATTGGCAGAGAGGGGACTTCTTTGCAAAACCATTTGCTGACCCTCCTGCCTGTTTCTGGGGAAGAACAAGTTGATGTGTGCAGTACGTGGTGCTGTTCATGTCACTCTGTTCAGCAAAGAGAAGGATAACATGCCTTTCAAAAGCATGCCTTACTCTTGTCCCTCTTCAGCTAATTATCAGGTGCACCTTTTTTAATGGAAAGCTGGTTCCCATCTGCTCAGCTGTGGTTCAATTTTGTATGTTGTTGTCTGGGGTTGTTTTTTTCCTGCTTTGGGTTAAATTGAGAAAGGTTTCATGAATTGGCTGCTGTCAGAAGTAGTCAACCTGATCTGCTTACCTGGCTCACTCCCACAGGCTTGTTGCTGGCTCTTACACTCTTTGGACCTCAGCAATCTTCACACTATCAGGTGGGAAGAAAATTACTCACTTCCTAGACTGGTTTAGCATGCAGTCCTGCTTCACACAGGGGTTAGGAAAGCGCTGGGGGTGGCCGGACTGCACTGCCAGGAGCAGTGAAGGGAGGATGGGAGCAGATTGTCCTTTTGGGGGCAGCTTGCAATTAGAGCCATAAGCTAATGCCCAGTAGTGGTGGTCACACTCCACCGCTGCTCCCAGCTGCATTCTTCTGCCCTTTTCCTAGTGCTGAATCTGGCAATGGATGGCTTCAGGGCGAGTTGGTTCAGCTGTCTAATTTGGCTGAAGACTACTAGTTACGGAATGGTTAGTTCCCTGCTTCTATCAGCCTGATGAACAGCTTTGCCCTTGGCCACACAGCCACTACATACAATAAAGGAAAGCAACACAAACAGGAAACACGGACAGAAACGAGCTTGTAGAGCGGCGCGGCTGCAGTACCAAACTGCACCCTAAGAAGTAACTGCCAATCCAGCCACCCTACTGTTACTGGCATAGTCAGATCACTAGACACTTTTCATCCCTACCTGTGCTCTTCTGCTCTAATGAACGTCTTTTCAGTGCACAAAGTGTAGTTTTACCTCTCTTATTCTGTCTGAGTAGAATTGCACTCCAGCAGACAATTTCTGTCTCTGGACTGGTAGTAGAGAGGCAGATCCTGCACAGTGGGATTTCTTTGTGGCTTTTGTGGACCTTGGAAGCTGCTCACAGTGGCAACAACCCTAGACTGAAATCTACTGTACAGCAGAACTGCTGAGAATCATACAGGTCTGGTTGGACTGGCAGTAGTGTTTGGACATAATCTTATTCTCTTGGGTTTTTTAAAATTTCTCATCAAGGATAATAAAATCAGAGTGGATTATGTTGAGTGGAGCTAGTGAATGAAGATGAAAACTGAACTACAACCTCCTCACTTCAGTTTTCTAATGGGCAGCACAGTACAAATTACTGAGACAAGACTTCCCATTCTCTTTATCTGAGTAGTCTGTCCTCAAAGGAGATAATCAGCAACATCCTTCATTACAAGAATAATGGAAGATCCTTTGTTGCAGGGCATTATCACAAACCTGTGTTTGGGTAAGGGCAGCACTAGTAACTGTGCTTTTTCTGGGCTTGCAGATGTTCTTGGAGAGGCTGTGGCTCCTCTGCTGGTCACTGCAGAAGGCTGTTTTGGTATGGTGGGCTTTCAGTGGCAATTCTGGCTCATAGTGAAATGCAGCCTCCTTCTTTTTATTCTTTATTTATAATGAAAACTTTGCATGAGGAGAGGAATGACATTAACATATAATTTAAAGGAGTCATGGAGTGGTCCGCTGGAGACCTCATGATGTACCTTACATAACACAGGGTCCAGGATGGCTGGCATATGAGATAGCTTCATCTTGGAAAAACAGGGCAAGAGTTCTCAAAACAAAAGCTTAACCAAGGTGATTACATCTTACCAGCCAGATCTCTGAACCATATTCCCAGGAGAGAAGTATCTGAACGCCTGATTCAGTGGCGATGTGCTCCTACACACCAGTCCTAAAATAGCAGAGGTTAACAACACTCAGAATGTCAGCACTAGGCCCCTGAGATAGAGCACTATAATGATGAAAGGAGCAATTTTCTTGCCTCCTTCCATCTGCAGAAGCTATATAAGCTGGCCTCCACTTAAGGAGCCTTACCAGTGCAATTATGTAAGTTAAGAGCTGGGTCCTGTGCTGACATAGTTATGCTGATAAAAGCCCTCGTTTTAGATGTTGCTGTACAGAGAGTGGCAGGATGAGTGCATCTTTAAGCTTGCTGAGGTGCAGCAAAAACGAAAAGATCTCTCATATAGGCAAGCCCTTAGGCTCAAAAATCTGTGAATGTATTATCTCCTTTTGTGTGCTGCCTTTATGACAGGCCTCCATAGAGTGCCCTTCACTGTAATCATTGGAGTGGCCTTTATATCAGAGCAAAACAACAATAGAGAGCAGGCTCCGATATCCACAACAGCAACTGACATGTATTTCTAGACCAAAACCTGGGGAAGGGAATCCCTTGCCAGATGGAGCCCCAAACATCACCAACAGCGTGCCCAGCACCTCCCAGTAACCAGGCAGCAGATTCGTGCTAATCCTCTCTGTTCAAAAAGAGGGCAGTAGCAACCTTTGCTGATTGAATCTTATCACTATGGTGCAAAATGCCCCATTCCGTGGGTATTCATTCCCACACTCCTCACTACGGTTTGCAAAATGTAATTAGCTCACTGTTGATCACTTTCACGGAATAATCCAGTCCCCAGGCTTTAGTGGTCATCTCAGGAAAGGCCTGGTCCTGATCAGGGCTCCCAAATCCCACAGAAATAAGAGTATCCAATATGACAGGTTTGATGAAAATAATACTTACGTAGAGGCAAGTAATTTAATGCAATATGAAATGAGAACTTCCATCTTTTTAACAGTTATTTAGGAGTCAGAAAAAATTCCTTCAGGAGGACCGGGAAGTCCTGATGATCCAAAGAAGAAAACTTTTCTAACCACAAGCACAAGAAAGAAGATGTCAGTTTTGACACCATTTACCAGCTCTGGCAGGGGGGTTGGACTAGATGATCTTTCAAGGTCCCTTCCAACCCCTAACAGTCTGTGATTCATTGCAAAAGGATCCAAGTTTCCAATTTATTTTCTTTTTTGAAAGAGTTTGTTTTTCTGAACCTGTAAAATAATATTAGAGGGAAAACATTGGTTTTGAAATGAAAGCTCTTTTTTTCTCCCAGTGACGTACTGCAAGATCTTGCCTTCCTTCCCTTGCAGGAGTTAGTTTGATGATTCCTTCTGACACCCTAAAGCTCCAAGATTCTACAAAGAGGTAGCGAACAGATTAAGTAAATTACAACGTGGAAAATCATAGCCAGGCAGTCAGAACACCAGGATCCTGAAGTTTCTATGGCTATTGTATGAGACAGACAGCTTCACCTCGTCACCAGTACAGGATTGCAGCACTATTTTCTTTTCTTCTTTGAACGAACAGGCTCATGGCCAGTGATGTATGTGTCTCACTTCTAGAAGTGTGGAAGCCACTTAGTTGTCACAAAGCCTCAAAGGTAGACAACAGCTTTGCAAAATGTGTCAGCTGTCACTGTTTAGAATGGAGGTTGCTCCATATCTGAAGAACGATGATGCTCTTCGTTATCAAGAGATATAGTAAAGTCTTAAATAATCTGCAAATTATTAAAGGACAAATAAAAGCTCTGGCTGGGAAGTTACTGAATGTTCAAGGATTTCCAGGATCCTGTTTCCTCACTGCCTTTATTAAAAGCTACAACCTTGAGTTGTGCAGCAACTTGGCTCCCCGTGACACCATTATGTTTACATGGCCGGACACCAAACATGTGCCAGCGCTTACCTGACAGCGTATTGCTACAAGCTGCAGCGTGTAAATTCAGCTCAGTGTGTTGACACTAGTCACCCTCAGTTTATTTAAACAACCACAGGGTGATTTGTTTTCATGTATGTTTATACACACAAGGAACCATCTCCCCAGCCAGCTCCTGATCCTGCTAGTGCTGCTCCTGTCAGCAGCACAGGGAGCAGCCATGAGGAAGCCCAAGGGGTTTCCAGAAAGCTGGCAGGGGAAGGATAAGCCTGCGCCCACAGCACTGGGCCTGGGCACTGAGGCTGCTCCCTGGATCCCTCCCAAGCTTCCCATGTGACTGGGAAGGCCGCTTGCTTTCATTTCTGGGTGCCTTGCATTTCCTCATGGGTGAAACATGCTTGGGAGCTGGGTGTAGCCAGCACTCCAAGACATGGATAAGCCCATCCTGAGGATTGCACTTCTATCCCAGCAGCCTTGTCTGATGCTAAGTCATTCCTCACACTGCCTGGCTGTCCTGTCACCTTTGGTAACAGCCGAGTTTGGCAGCCGACCATTTCCTCGCAGACTGGTGAGCTCACTGCCACTTCAAACCTGTGCCAGAGAAGTTTACACATCACTTAGGAAGTTCTTCACCCACACTACAAAGACCCTATCTGCACTACAAAACAAAATCATCCTGCCCTCAACAATGCAGCTGCATTGCACTGCTTCTCCAGGGTGCAAAATGGACCCGGAGCTTGGGCCGATCCACCTGGTTCTATGAGGCAGGAGGGTGCAGTCCCTCAGCCTGACTGGTCCCCACAATGGACCCCACTGAGTCAGGGCTTAGTCCAGAGAGACCTCATGCAATCACCACAGCAAACCGGGAACTCCCCAGTGGGCAAAGCCAAGGCACGTCATCAACTCTCCTGTGATTTTTTCAGATCTGTTTCCTTGTCTTTTTTACGTAACTTGCTTCCTGGAATCATATTGTTTGAGATGCCTTATTTGGTTGCAGAGCATTGAACTGGACGGACTGCTGGTAGTGTTGGGGAAGGGAGAGGCAGAGCCAGAGCTCTGTCATTGCTGGCTTTTGCATAACTGTGGGCAGGTCACTCAACCTTCCCATGTTTTAGTAAAACAGACACATCCCTGGAAAATGTCTGAAGGTCCTCAACAGAAGGAACTCCGCAGACTGAAATGCTCCTAAATATTTATTGTTCACATTTTAAAAAAGAATGTGCTTTGCCACAGCACTTACAGTTTCAGTGCTGTCCCTAGAGATTCAGATGAGACAGAGAATCATAGAATCATAGAATCATTACGGATTGGAAGGGACCTCGAAAGATCATCTAGTCCAATTCCCCTGCAACAGCAGGATCACCTAGACCAAGTCACACAGGAACACATCCAGGGGGGTCTTGAACATCTCCTCCAGAGTCGTTCACTTTTCTTTGTGCACTCTAGATTCATAAATCTCACTTCCTTAAAGAGCCCGGCTTTTATGGGAAGTTTGGACCCGGTTAATGTGTTTTCAAATATACATGGCCACATCCAGTTAAGGAAAAAACAGATTTCAGTGTTAGGTAATATATTGCTGAACTTCCTCCTTGCAAGGGTTCAGGTTACAACTGTACACGCACAACATCCAGCGAAACAGCCCAACGGAAAGGTTTGCTGCCCTGCTGGCACTATGCAGGGATTGCCGGTAGCACCTAGTCCAGTACTGGGTCGAAGTCAGGCTACGCCGCAAAGCCAGATAAAATTACCTGTTAACTAGCTGTGTAAAATCACTCAGTTTGTCTAACCTTGAATTCCTCCTGGTTTCTGGGGAGTTTATGTCCCAAACTCCTTGAACTATATAATCAGACAATTGCAATAGTATTTTATTTTGGTTGTATGTGCATGAAGTAGGGCAGGATGGTAATACACCAGGGACTGTGTGGAGCAGCAGCTGTTACACTTTCAAAGAGCATTACTGAGCTTTTTATAGTTGGCTGCAGTTGACATCATGGCTAAATAGAGTCTTGCTCTAAAATACATTCCATCCAGCCTATGGAACCTGAAAGCCATGCATTGCTGGGAGGAGATTGGGTCACGGCAGGCAGTGCAATGCTAGCACGGAAGAAAAAGCCTGGGCATGCATTTTCTTCTTTTTCCTGTGGCCATTAGAAATGCTCTTGAAAGCCCTTCTTCAGGAAAAGTGGCTGCCCCTGGAGAAGAATGACAGGGTGAAGTCTGTCATCTCAGGACCAAGCATTCAAATCTTGTCCTGGCCAACAGTGACTGACAGCTGTAGAAAGCTAGTGAGTAAGCAGCTCTCACTTCATAGATAACTGCCCAGACCAAAAGAGGCCAAGTGCTTCTGCAGTGTTACCACTGGTGCCACCGTGATGCTGCTAGAACCTGAGTAAAAGTGGCAGAGCAGTAAAAACCATTGGTGAGGAGCACTACACACCTAACCTCTTCATGGACCACACCAGCAGCTTCCAAAGGTTTCAGGAGAGTGCTCTGCACCACACTTGCTGTTAAGAAAATAGGAAAGCTGTGTTTGGAGGAAACTTGGCCAGAACTCGAGGTTACTGAGGGTAACAGTCCCTCAGGATGACATCTGCTGCAGAACAAACCTCCTGAACAAAACCTCTGCATTGTTTTAAATCCTCGCAGCATGGCACACCGCTGCTATGGGGACCTTCTGCAGTGGCAACAAGGGGAATATTTGGCAACAAGTCCCATGAACCTGAAGACAGGGACTCACCACACCAATTCAGAGCAGCTCCTGCCTGTACTCTGCAATCTCTGTAGCTAATGCAGGGAGAGTTAGGTACTAAGGAAAGAGGTTGGGATGGGATGCACCCCCCACTGCAGTGCTCCATGAACTCACCTGGGCTACTCATGTAGAAAGCCACATATGTCCCTTGCCTGCTAGATGGGATGAGATACATTTTGTGCCTGGATTTCTGTCCAGTAGCAATGACACCAGCCAGCCCATGGAGCTGCAATCACAAACTAATCCAGTATTTTTCCACAAAGTATCCAAATTTTTGCCCACAGTCCTTCCGGGTTCCTTTTTCTCTCTCCATCATCACATCTGTTGGCTGACAACAGATGTGATGATAGAAGAAGAGGTGCAGCTGCTGTCCTGGCTGTATGCAATTGGTTCTCTTCCATGTGGCATTATTGGAAGACACTTTTGGTTCAATTCCTTTTGTGGCTGCTACTCAGAGGACTTCCTGTATGTACAGAACATGCAAAGCAGTGTACGATGAAACAAGTGAGGCTGAAAATCTGCCAAGTAAAGTTTAGTGTAGAGGTTTCAACAGTGCTGACTGTATGAGGTCTAGTTCCCAAAACGTAATTCACCTTGTGCTTGCATGTGTATTTAGCTTGGAAAAGAGGAGACTGAGGGGTGACCTCATTAATGTCTATAAGTATTAGAAGGGTGGGTGTCAGGAGGATGGAGCCAGGCTCTTCTCAATGTCGTCTAGTGATAGGACAAGGGGCAGTGATTGTAAGCTAGAACAAAGAAGGTTCCACATCAATATGAGAAGGAACTTCTTCACAGTGAGGATGACAGAGCACTGGAACAGGCTGCCCAGGGAGGTTGTGGAGTCTCCTTCTCTGGAGACGTTTAAGACCCTCCTGGATGTGTTCCTGTTTGACTTCACAGTATCACAGTAATGACAAAGTTGGAAAAGACCTTAAAGATCATCCAGTCCAACCTAAATCCAAAAATACCCAGTAATCCTAACATCTGATATCTAGATCATGCCACTCAGAACCTCATCCAGACTTGGTCTAGGTGATCCTGCTGTGGCAGGGGGATTGGACTAGATGATCTTTTGAGGTCCCTTCCAATCCCTAAAGATTCAGTGATTCTGTGATCTATAGTACTAAACTGCTGGACATACTCAAATGATCTGGATTTCCTGAGGTACCTTTTGCAGCTTTAGATGCCCTATGCTTCCCTTCTGAGCCTGTGACTGAAGAACTTTTATTTTCCTGCTATGGTTTCTCCTGAGATCCTAAAAGACCTCACAAGGAAATGTCAATGACTTACTCTTTACCTGACCTGCTCTCTTTTCATCTTGCATAGCCCTTCTGTCCTGTCAAGAAGTTCATTTAAAAGGACAAGCCAGGGATGTCTAACCTACCTTCATCAGGAAAGGTTGCAAACTGAGAGGAGACAGTGCATCACCAGTCTGAGAGCTTTCCCTGGGCGTTGGCTGGGTGGTGTGCCAAAGACGTCATTCGTAAGAGGTACTACCACAGCCCCTTTCACAATCTGCCACTGTCTCTGCCACTGTTTACTGTCCCAAGTGTGTGATGGCACAATTTAACCTTAAAACTGCACGGACACAAGATTCCTCTGTGCTGGAAACTGCATCATCCTTGTAGCCAAGGGCATCATCATGTACCCAGCACAACAGACAGGAATGATCAGCACTGCCTTTCCCCTCCCAAAATGTCAAATGAATTTCTGATGCACAGAAATGTTTTGGCTGGAAGAGACCTTTAAGATCATGGAATCCACCATTAACACAGCACTGCCAGGTCATCACTAAACCATGTCCCTCAGCACCACATCTACATGTCTATTAAAAACCTCCAGTGATGGTGACTCCACCACTTCCCTGAGCAACCTGTTCCAACATTTGATAAACCTTTCAGTGAGTACATTTTCCCTGTTATCGAATCCAAACCTCTCCTGGTGTAAGCTGAGGCCATTTCCTCTTGTCCTATTTACTTGGGTCAAGAGATTGATCAACCATATCATTACAAGCTCCTTTCAGATAGTTGTGGAAAATTACAAGGTCTCCCCTCTGACTCCTTTTCTCTAGGCTAAATGAGCCCAGCTCCCTCAGCCACTCAGCACATCACCTTGTCAGAGAAGAAGATCAGGTTAGTCAAGCAGGACCTGCCTCTCATAAACCCATGCAGACTGGGCCTAATCACCAGTTGTCCTGTACCTGTCACATGATAGCACTCAAGATGATCTGCTCCATAGCCTTCCTTGGCACTGAGGTTAGACTGACAGGCCTGTAGTCACACTTGCTAACCTCCAGCTGACTGGGACCTCCTCAGTTAGCCAGGACTGCTGATAAATGATGGAAAGTGGCTTGGTGAGCACTTGTGCCATGTCACTCAGTATTCCTTGGTGAATAAGCATGCTTAAACGTGTGACTCCAGCAGCCACGGAAGTCCTCTCCAGCCTCACTCCAAAACTGTTGCTCGCATTTTCATGCTGCACTACACAAGAGGACCATTGGAGAGTGTTACACCAGCAACCAGAGCACAACAGCCCATGCAATTTGTGCAGCACAGTGGCCTACAGCATCCCCACAATGTCACCAGTGCTGCCTAAGCAGACCTGCAATGACCTGGTCTTCTGCAGCTATGTGCCTGTGCACTTTACGTGGTTCTAAGTAAACTTCCCGTCTGAAACCAGCTCTTCCACTTGGTTAGCAGAAAGAATCTGGTGAAGCTGCATTGCTGCAGGATTAGATAATGGCCTGGAGAGCAGGAAGCAGCCACTGATCCTACAGAGGTCTTCTAGGAACAACCTCGTGTGTCTCAGTCAGCATGCCATACACCTTCCCTTCAGCAGTGGGGCCAGAGGCAATTTACATTGTCATTTGATTGACACATCTGGACAGCCCAGACTTGGTTATTCACTGTTAGTGACAACTTGCTGCTGTAGAAAGCTGAAATGCAAAGAAAGATCACTTTGAGATGAAGGAGGTCAGTGCTCATGCACATTCTGGACACTGTGTCTAGAATTTCCTTGTCCCTCAGAATGAGGAAAGAGCACAGCATACAGGGTTTTGCTTGTGTGGGCTCCTGTATGGCTCTTTACATCTCACAGCTGGGAATTATCCGGAGCTTGCACCATGCAGATCACCATTTGTCTGCAAAATCAAGCTCTGTAGGCAGGAAGGATCAGTCTTCAGCCTGTCAGGATTTTCATTATTAGCAGGATCCATATTTCTCCTGGACTGCTCTGTACACACCAGGACTCTTCATGCCTTATCTGAGAAGAAATACAAAACACAGAGGAAGGACAGTTCAACCAAAAGAGATTAATGAAGAAACTCCTTATCTCCTCACTTCTGCCCCTGGAAGACCTCAAGGTCTATCCTGACAAGACCTGAGAGAAATAAAACCTTTCTGAAATGCTAGAAAATTGTGACTGTCTGCACTGACCAAGACATACATGATGTAGGCTGAGGTGATGCTGTGGTTGATGTGATATTCTGCCAAATTTTGCAGTGTCCTGCCACCATTGTAAAGACTTTGTCTGCAATCATGCTTCAGGCATCCACAGTGAACCCACGGGTGGTGAGAAGGCGGCAGTTTTAGTAAAACTGCAAATAGAAACCTCTGCTGTGATGCTGCTGCACCCCTTCTGAATCACTCAAGCCTTGTGGCAAACTCTCATTGCTCCTTTACACCTTCTCCTACCTTAAAGGCCTTAGGACAGCCTCCCAGACGTGAAGCCACAACAGCAAAAGAGCAAAAACATGATCTTGCAAAGACACAGTGGTGGCTGAGATGGCACTAGAGAGCTGCTGCGGTCACCGCCGCCTGGACTCACGCTCCATCTGGGGCTGCACTTATCTCATGTGGAGTGATGACTGGATTTGCTCTTTGGCATGTGTCCAGCGGCACGGAGACGCTTCCAGGGGGACGGGGAAGAAAACAGTCAAGGACAAACGTCTGCAGTCCTCCAAGTAATTTGTGTGAAACTAGCTTGGTCAAATGCAAGAGAGAGGGGAAAGAATCAAGGGCACTACAAGATAGTGGAGGAAAAGATAAAAGTACCAATAAAGAGAGGAAGACCTTCAGACAACAAAGGAGAGGATTAGACTAAGGAGGTGACAAGAGTGCACCCTTGACAAATCCGGCCAAAGTCAAATAGAAAACTAATGCTGCCTGAAAGAAAAGCAGAGGTGCTGAGCTTGAATAATAGTGGAAGACAAACAGATGCCATAAAAAATGGGGATGGACAACTAGAGGCATTTTGAGGGTCTGGAGCAAGCCCGGGGCAGCACAGGCTGAGGCTGAAGGGTAGGGACATAGCCTAGAGAGTGTGTTTGCAGAGAGGAGACAACATGGTATCACACAGCTTATCTGGGATGGTTGAGGCAGGAGGATGGAATGGTGGGGGAGGAAGGAGCACATACTTTTATATGCAAATACATGGGGCTTCTGTATGAGTCAGACACCAGAAAATTCTGCCGTGGGCTTGCAAAAATCAGGATAACCCACAGGAGTAATACCTACTGGGTTGGTTGCATGGTATTTTCTTTTTCTTTTCTTCAGTGTGATTTTAAATAGCAAAGAAAACATGACTCAAATCATGCAAGACGAGAATTACTTCATCAAATGGCACAGTAACTGCGGCACTCCCCAGCTACGATCAACAAAAACCGCTGATTTAATGATCAGCTGCAAACCACCAGCTCAGGTGGAACTTCCCACCTTCCATCTACATGTTAAAGCTGAAAATCTTCCGAACTGTGCAGAGGCCTGAATGCCTTTGAAAACAAAACACAACAGAAATAGTGCTAGAGCAAACCAAAATGGTTTTCTTGCAATTGCCAAGAAACATGAGACCAACAGTGCTTGTCCCCAAAACTAACCAGAAAGGAAGACTTCCATCTTCTCTTAGATATAAACATTTTTAGAATGAAGGATAAAACTGTAGCCAGAGCACTGGCTGTGGCACATGTCTGAGCAGCAGCAGGGAAGCCATCTGAAGAAACCTCCAGTTGGTACCACTTAGAGAGGGAAGACTTATGGGGTTTAGTAGCACCAGAGCAACCAGGGGCAGAGAATGATAGTGGATCCCTTGCTACAGGCATCCAAACTTACTGGGAAAGTTCTGGTTCTGAATGATGCCTTCTGCCTTTGAACCTTTGGAGCAAAATTCACTCTACATTTGGATGCTTTGCTCAGTAGCCATGAGACATGAACTTTAACCAAAAAAGAATAAGAAAAAAGTTAAATTATCATAAAAACCCATTCACCTGTCACTCAGACAGGTAGCAAACACTGCAAGACAGAAACAGAGACTCTTGTGACTGTGAATTGCTAAGTCAGAATAGAAGGAAGACATCACTATGTGCAGGGATGATGGTAAGGGTTTAGGAGTCTGCCAGTTAGAGGTACGAAACAATGCCTTAACACTGCTTGCTGAGGCCAAGGAGCCTGAAGAATGAAGAGAGGGGACAGTCTGGAGCTTTTCTTTCTGTTATTCAGTGCTATTAAAAGAGGATGTGGCCTCTCTGCTATCTGTCACCCTGTGGTCCCCTGCCAGCCCTGCTGTGTGTGTATGCTGGCTGCACCCTGGAAGGCTGCTTCACCTCAGTAGGTGCCGCGTGTTTTCCCTTGAATATTTACCTTCCTGGAGGTAAACAGACTCCTGTCTTTTTTCTTTAGCTCTTCCTATCTTATCTTCCTCTTTCTTTTTGGTGGGTTTTGGATGTTTTTTGTGCATCTCCAGAAAAAGTGAATCAACGAAATATTACTGGGAGTTCAGATAACCTTGTAACTTTACATGTACGATCATCTGCATCAACAGTTGCTACAGACTTCTTCCTTAAGGAAAGTACCTCTAAGAATGAGGTAGGACCTTGTTCCGAGTGTGTGAGTAAGCAAAGCAACATGATGAGCTTTGCTGAATAGAGGCTTTAGGTGCTCTCACAATACCACAGGCTATAAAATTAGAGAGGGCACCAAGACAAATTGCAGCAAGGAACCGTTTCAGCCCGGGGCTTGCTGCTGTAGCAATCTTTGTGGGATTGCAAAAGTCAGAGTCTGGTACATGTGTCCTGCCATTCTTAGGGTATCTCAAAACTCACAGGCAGGCTGAGGTTCAACAGTGTCCAAACTGAACCCTAAATATCTCCTGCCCTTTCAGATCAGCCTATTATATCTCCCTGTAGCTTTCTCCCTGTTGCCTCTTCCCTCCTCTCACTCCCACCACTTGCTCTTATTTCCTTCCCACTCACAAATCCTTGGTATTCCTCTCCCTCTGAAGGTATGGAACCAGGTGCCAGTCATCAGACATACTCTGCTATTGCCCCTTTGCTACTGTCTGGGTCTTCTCTGAACGTTGGCTAGATGCCCAAATCTGTTCCTGTTGGGATTTAGCAAATGCAGCCCCTTGATCTTTTCATATGCATTTGCTGGGTTCTAACGCCTCCCCCACGCCGCTTTCTTCAAGGCTTTCTGTGTGTCTGCAGCTCTTATCAACGCCTTGGAACAGAATACACCAACAGCACCACCAGGTCTTGAAGTCACGTCTCACACCTCTCAGGAAATCGCTTACCCCACCAAATCACATCCCCCTCCTAAGCACAGGGCTAAAGTCACAAGATACTATTAGTTCCTTGTTACCAAAACCAAAGAGAGACACCAGTTTAATTTTCAAACAGGCCATGCATGTGTAGGTGTAACCAGCTCCTGGCCGGGCCAGAGCCACCTTTCAGAGAGAATACAACCACTCGTAACATGTTTACTTTAACCGTATGGAAGATCTGTGCGGAGAGCTGCTGGGCAAGGCTGGCCCTTTACTCTGTGGCACTGCAGCTGGGCTGGGCTGCAAAAGCAGTGTCCTGTGTTGGGGACTGATGTCACCAGGCTTGACATCACTCTCCACTGCCTACTTTTACCTGTCCTTACAAAAGCCCTGAAAAGGGTTCAGCCCAGTCCATGGTCACAGGTCACTACTCAGGACACTGTGGCTGCACCACCATGGATCACAGTCAGGCACACAACAAGGACAGCACTGCCCTCCCTTTCACTCCCTAGCCCCAGTGCCCAGGCACCTGCTGCCCAGTGGGACAGCCTGGGGACACCCTCAACTGTGGCCAAGTCACACTTATGACCTTGCAGTAAGACTCTGGATCCACCTCATTTGCAGGTGGAGGTGAGTCTGAGGGTCACAGACAGGTACAGCTATTGCAGTTTTACAGACAGTGAAGGTGCAGAAGTCAGCAGTTTGCCTGGGACCACAACAAGAGACCAGAGATGGAGCTCTGAACACAATAGTGACATCCTCAGCCTGTGGCACTTTCCAAACAAGTCACCGTACCAGTTACACCCACCACACACACACGCAGTGGGAACAGCACAGCCCTAAGTGTGAGTGTGGCATTGTCCATCCTTCTGAGAGGCAGAATGAGCCCTCAGATATGTTTCCTGAACTAATTAGGAAGGCAAAACCCCTGGGATTTGTTCTGGGACTTTCCCAGGAGCAGAGGATGATGTGCAGAGTGAGGCAGCCTTTCTGGGGCTCTGGTGAGGAGCTACTCTCAGAGACATAGCTGAACATCCAAGATGGACTGGCAGCTCAGGCATCTCAAGAATAGGCTCAAGGTAAACTATGCCAAAATAAGGACTACGTGCAGTGCACCTTCTAGATTTTCCTTGTTACAGCCATGAGGGTGAAAACCACAAAGACTATGAAACACAAACTTTAAATTAAAACCATGACATCACTGTGAGATCTCAAAACTCTATCTCAAAGCTTGTCTGTGCCTCAAAATACAGATCTCAGTGTATGTCCTTTGGGAAGACCTGATAGGCCTTCAAAAGCATCTGGAGGCTGTGAAGAGCTTTATCACCGTTACTAGGAGCCACGGAGGTAAACCAAGCATTCATCTAAAGATTTCCTCCTAGGCAGAATTAAAAACCCCTCAAATTCTGAGTCTAGTGCAGATTAATGATTTTTTGCTACCAGGGCCCTTTTAGAGAAGCTGGAAATTGTAACAGCATTTTCATGCCAGCAGAAGCTCTGCAGCAACTGTAGTTCTGTATTCAGCCAGCAACAGGTGCCAGGCCTACAGTTAGTTCTATTTGTGAGATCAATATACAGGCATTGCTTCTTCAACACAGTTTAAACTTAAGCCTAACACAAGTCTTAATAGCAAAGTGTGTTTTGAGCTTTTCTAAAGCTTTCTCTAACTTAGTGAAACCAGGTTTGTGTGACCACTGGTCCTTGTTGGTTGGTCCCCTAATAAAAGCATTTGAACCTGTTGGCCAGTTTCAATTAAAACTGATGCAGAAATCAAGATCTCCAAGATACCAAGTTTGAGCAAGCGTGGTCAGGAAGACAAGACACCATTACATTTGCACAGGTAAAAGCTTTGATCCTGGATTTAGACGCTAGAGAATTTGCGTTAAAAACAGCTGCTAAAACATAAAAAAAGGAAAAGCTTTGCTGGAGTGCAAAAAACCACAGAGCAAGAGCTGTTGCCCTGCAGAGTCCTAGAAGGAACAAGTGATGTGACAAGCCAGAGGAGGTTTAACACAGCAAAGGCTGTATAAGTGGTTACAAACCACCACATGGGAAAACCCGTCGTGTCTCATCCCCTCGAGGACTGAGCAGCAGAACTGCTCATCTTGTTAGTTATCTAGGGAAGAGCGTTTGTTTTGGCAGCAAAGTCACGACTGAATGTCACACTGCTGCCTACTCCTGTCATGCGCTTTGGGCTGCTTCCCAAGCCCCAGCTCCCTGGCTCACACAAGTCAGGATCTTGATCTGTACCTTTAAAAGATGACCTTGTGGCCCTCAACAGCCTGAGAGAATCTCCCCAGCTTGATAAGCAAAAGGCTGAAAAGCCAGCAGACCAGCAAACCCTGCACAAGGCCTATCTTCCCCTTCTTGCCCAACTCTCAGCGTTTCAGCACCCGTCTTGACTTTGCTGGGTGCTCAGAGCTGGCAGCAGTAATAACAGGAGTGTGCCACCTGAGAGGGCTTTCACTGCAGGCACATTTCCTGTTGTGAGAAGCCCCTTGGCACAGGTACCTGAGTGCAGAGGCACACCCAGCACAGACAGAAGTGTAAGCAGTTTCTGGACAGATAGCGAAGACTGGTACAATGCTGCTGAAGCTGGCTGTCATCCGTTATCTGTCCAACATAGCAAAAAATTAATGTCTTCCTAAATGATCCTTACCTAGGTGCAACTCCATGTGGACAGTGGCACTTACAAGGCGCTAGAAACATCCTTGTTAGGCTAGAAGGGGTGCAGCAGGATGCAAAACTTCTTGTTGGAGAAAGGAAAAAGGAAACTGCTGAATGCAGACACGGTGGTTTTTCCTGCTGCAGGAGGCACGCTGCAGCACCTTGCAGGCATTGCTTCTAGCACATTGGTGGGATGGCACTCTGTGGGAGCTGTGGAGAGGAGTTCCAATGTTGGGAGGGGAGAGAACTGGTAGAAGAAAGCAAAGAGCTGTCTTTCATGTCATCATGCTTGCCTAGGAGGAGGTGAAAGCCTCCTACTCTGATCCCAACCCAACAGTACACTCCTTCACAATCAGAGCACTGTCCTGCTTTGCCTTTCTTTCATCTTAGATCCCTTTCAAAACAAGCCAGTACCAAACGGTGGCCACCAGGATCCAACAGAAGTTGTTCATGTGTAATGCTTTCAGGAACAGGAAAATATGATTCCTGGGCTCTGGTCTTGCCCCAGAATTGCTCTGCTTTCATGTTCAGCACATACAGCTGGCACACAGAAGAGGACTCATTGCCAAGATATATCAGCGTGCTGGTGTCAGCAGCCAGCCTGGAAAGGGAAACAGAGGCAGAGGGAGTTGGAAGCACACAGAGGTCAGCAGCAGAGGTGTGGAGCCAGGCAGTGGCCAGCTCCGCCTGCCTGCATCCACCTCAGCTGCTCACAGGTAAACCGTGGGAATGTCTGCTGGAAAATGCCATCACCCATAGATGGGCAATGACCATAGACTGGTTTAGGTCGAAAGGCCTCTCAGAGGTCATCTAGTTCCAACCCCCCTGCCATGGGCAGGGACAATTCTTACTAGACCAGGTTGCCCAGCTGGGCACTTGAATGCTTCCACAGATGGGGCATCCACAATTTATCTGGGCAACCTGTTCCAGTGCCTAGCCATCCTCACAGTGAGTAATTTCTTCCTAAGATCTAATCTATATCTGCCCTCTTTTAGCTTGAAACCCTTCCCCCATGTCCTGTCACTAGATGACCTTGTGAAAAGCCCCTCTCCACCTTTCAGTGACTGAGCATGAACCCCATAGCCTGCAGCCTGTGTGTGCAACTCTTGGCTGCATTCAGGGCACCAACCATTTTGCCCACAATACCATCACTACAGCACAACTGTTTCCAGTGTGTTCCGCTGAGCCACAAATCATGGGCTTCCTATTCCATGTTCTAATTCCTGTACTGCAGAGCTAGCAGCTGCACTGGGCTCACACAAGATCTGTGGCAAAATTTAATATGTAGAAGTTATTCTTCTTGCACTATAACAAAGTGAACATTTAAAACATTCTATAAATGTACCTGTGCCAAAGGAAGCTTTCAGGCCTGAGAAGTATCTTCATTCCTTTACTCACCAAAGTAGCATGTTAGCTGCTGCACAAGACATCCCCAGGAACACCTCTGTTTCTGTGAAGTGCAGGGGAACTGAGGAGGCTTTTGGCCTGAAGGATGTCACAGCAGTCACAGATCAAAGAGCCAGCCCATTTCCAGATTTATGAGTTGGGAATAGCTCTATTAGCTCCCAGTACTTGCTCTTTCCTGAGTATGTATTCAACCTACATTGATAAAGTAGCTGCCTTAATGGGAAGTCTGACACCAAAATTCACCACACTGCTGGACAGTCTGTCTGAGTTTTGTCCTCTTCTAGCTCAGCATTAGCCCCAGGTGGTGGCAGTGCTTGAAGCACCCCAGATGTGATCCCCTCATTTCCCTCACGCCATCTGGCAGAGTCCTTTCACACGTATGGCCTTCCCAAAGGGTTCTGGTGACCCACAGTCAGGGAATCCCACGTCTGGATTAAAAAATGCAACTCGGCTGTGGTTCAATACATTTCATTGAATTTGGAAGTAGTTCTCTGATCACACTGTGTGGACCCACATACAGTTTAGCAACCCAGTAAGTCAAGGGGAAGGCAGCAGGATGGGGGTGAACAGTGGGAGGCCCATGGTGCCAGCAGCTGAAAGGCCATGGGCTGCTGCAGCTGAAGGGAAAACGTGTGAAAAAAACACATCTCCCTGAAAAAGCCAATGTCTGTCTGGCATACTGAATCAAGTCTACCCATACCCTAGAAACTGAAATCAACACCCCTATAAGGACATAATTTAAAGGAGGATGAAGTCCTTCAGAAGCCTAAGGGATGTCACATTTCTCTTCTGCATTACGCAGAAAATAAATCTCTGCTTGTGTTTTTCAGCAAACGTTACGTGGTGTAGAACAGAATACAGCATTCATCGTGCAAATGGCATATGGAGTAATTTCCTTTTGGTGCCACCTCTAGCATCTTCTAAACACACAGAGAACCTGCAGAGTAATTCAACCCTCCTCAAGTCTTTTATCAGAAACCCGAACCATTGCTGTCCACTCTTCTGGATCATCACTTGCTTGTGCTCTCTCTCACCCCTGTGTCTCCTTGCCCGGCTAACTGAGGATGCTGTACAAGTCTCATGTTTCTGACTGCAGACTATAGACCAAGATTTCTGGAACCACTTAGAAGCTTCATCAACAAAAGCACCGTGCAAAAGCACAAAGATACAAACACTTCACATAAAAAATCTTCAGAAGTAGCTTTTAACGATCAAAACATCATTTCTCCATACAAAAGCACTTTCCATGGGAGATGGTCCTGTAAACCAAAATGAAGGCAAACCCCCCTTCTTGAAGTGCCTTGGTGATGGAAGAGGTAACAGCAGTGCCATCTCTGCTGGCTCTGAGCTGCTGGAGCTCCCCAGGCACATTTAGCTCCTATCTGAAAAACAGATGCTTTTGCAGCAGCTGGAGGCCCTACGCCAGCTGCACAGCTCGGAGCAAAGTGCCACAAGGAAAGCAGACACGGGAGGAGATAACTGTGCCAGATCCCTCACTCGCCAGAGCAAACAGCTCTAAGTAAACTGTGTGCGAAGTGTCAAGGAGCGGAGAAGGAGCAAACTAACCACATAATAGAATCATAGAATCATTATGGATTGGAAGGGACCTCGAAAGATCATCTAGTCCAATCTCCCCGCAACAGCAGGATCACCTAGACCAAGTCACACAGATGCTGTAGCAGACATAGCCCAGCCGCGGGACTGGTCCTCTTCAGGGTGCCGAACAGCACCACATTGTGCCTGCAGAACGCAGATGCGAACCCGCTCTCCGTCTCCCTGCCCGCGTTCGATACAGTCGCCCCCTACACGCGTGGGGCGGGGGGGCTGCGATGCCGGCCGGCGCAGCAGGGGGATCCCGCACCTCCGCGCCCATCGACCCCATGGGGCCGCGCCGCCTCCCGCCGACCCCCCGCCCCTGGCGAGCCCCCCTCATGGGCTATAAAGGGCGGTGGGACGGCCCAGGCCCCTTTCTCGCCCTCTTCCATGGCTGCGCTACACTTCGGGGAACCCCCGGCGGATCCGCCGACCTTCCCCGTGGGAAGGTGGGCGGGAGGCGGCGGCGTGGCCGGTCCAGCCTCGCCCGCCCTTAGGGCTCTTCCCCCCGGGGATCGGGGCCGGGCCGGGCCGGTACCGGCGGTGCCGGAGGGGTCTTCGGCGGCCTCGCAGCGTCGGAAGCGGACGAGCTTCACGGCAGCGCAGCTGGAGACGCTGGAGCTGGTGTTCCAGGACACCATGTACCCCGACATCTACCTGCGGGAGAAACTGGCCGACGCCACGCAGATCCCCGAGTCCCGCATCCAGGTGAGGGGCACCGGGGCCACCCCGCCCAAACTCGCCTCCCCGGGGCCGCCCACCCTCACCGCCGCCCTCTCTCCCTGCCCAGGTCTGGTTCCAGAACCGCCGCGCCAAATCACGCCGACAGCGGGGACCGCCCCGACTCGGCCCCACAGAGCCGCCTCCACCGCCTCCGCCCTTCCCGCGGCCGCCCCTGCGCGCCCCGGAGCGGCCCCGCTTCGCGCTCTCCGGCGTGGCCCAGATCGTGCACATCAAGGAGGAAGGATCGGTCCCCTACGAATGGCCGCCGCCCGCCCCCGCCTTTCCCCCCGGCTTCGAAGGGTTCCCACACGGTCGGCCCGAAGCCGCCTCCTTCGCGGGGCCATCGCCCGCACCCGCGCCGGGCCGCCCCTTCTGCGGTCAGTACTCACCCGTGTCAGACGCCGAGGACACCAGCGGCTACTCGGAGTCGGGCTCGGAGTGGGAGGAGAACGCCCTGGGCGCCTTCCGAGCTCTCTGAGCACATCCACGGGCAGTGGGATCAGACTGCGGACCCCCGTCCCGGTGCGAAGCGTCCGCCCTCCACGCCAAAGCCGGGGGTGCTGCGGGGCAGGCAGTAGCCCCCCACGGCCTACCTCAGTTCTGCTCTGCCACTGTTGCACTTTATCCTGTAGTAAGTGTTTGTACCTATTTATTGAAGGAGGATACGGGTCAGCTCCCCGTGCTGAGGGCATTTTCTTACAATGTATTTAAAGGTTTCCGCCAACGTGCTTTATGTGCGTATTTAACCTTCTGTAGCCAAGAAGCTAACCAGATCCTCGGCGTTTTTGGGGCAGGGGCTGGTCTTGGAAAAGTACAACAGTGGGATGGTCGGTCACAATTTTTTGACCGAGGTGGAAAAAAATAAAAGGTTTACAGATTTTGCTCTATTTGTGTGTGTGCCCGGCCAGGGACAGGGTTTCTTACCTTGTCTGATGGGTAGAGAACAGAGAGCTGGCAGATATTCTAGCTGCAGGTTCTCTTCCTGGGTCCTGCAGAGCCACGGCAGAGGTTCAGGTGCAAGATACCACAAGAGTCTGAAGGACAGATTACAAACTTGCTTTACACCATCCCTGTCAGTATTCCATGCAGATCTGCTCTATAAACAACTACCCTGAACCCTGTGAAGGGTCTGGAGAACAAGCCTTACCAGGAGTGGCTGAGGGAGATAGGGCTATTTAATCTGAAGAAAAGGAGGCTGAGGGGAGACCTTATTGCTGTCTACAACTACCTGAAAGGAGATTGGGGACAGGTAGGTGTTGGTGTCTTCTCACAAGTAACAAGTGATAGCACAAGAGGAAATGGCCTCAAGTTGCACCAAGGTTGAGATTAGACATCGGGAAAAACTTCGGAGAAGGGTCATCAGGCCTTGGAACACGCTGCCTAGGGAGAGAGTTGAATTGTCAATCCCTGGACATGTTATAGGGAGCTTAGGGACATGGTTCAGTGGAGGGCTTGGTACAGTTAGGTTAACGGTAAAGTTGGACTCTATAATCTTAAAGGTCTTTTCCAACCTGAATGATTCTATAAACAAAAATGCTAATTCATGGCTTAAGTAATACAAACTCCAAACCCTCAAACTGTTGTCTGAGACAAAAGCCTCAACGCTGCCACTTAAGCCAAGGTTAATGTAAAACTACAGAAAAGTAGGAGCTTTGAAGGTGCGTACCAGGAACTACACATAAGCTGTTTAGGTGACTGCTAGCGGGCTGAGTGGCTCTGCACTGAGACTGCCTCTGAGAACACCAACATCAGCTGTTTATTAAGGAAGGATATATTGGACACAGCCAGTTCTTCCTGCCTACAAAGCTGTGCTTTACAGCTGTGCAGAGCAAGCTGTAAAACTTGGTCTATGGAAAAGTGCCTAAATGGCATGAAGCTCTGGTGGTTTGGAAGCTCAAAAAATGATCCCACAAAAACACCCCACAGAATAAGGTCGCCAACACATAACGCCCCTCGGTGTCATCCCGTAACATATCAGTGCTTGCAAGATTTGGGACTGTGGCTAAACTGCAAGCTTGCAAGACCAAGTGTGGTGTAACAGGGCTGCCAATGAACCTTGTCCCTCCAGAAAACAGAGCTGCCCTTGAAAACAGTATGAATTAAAACCCACTCAGTCTAACCAAAATTAGATGTTGTCTGGCCCAAGTGGACATAAGGAGCTGTTACGTTAGGGGTCAGGAAGCCACAGAAGATAAGTACTTACAGAAGACAGAAAGTAACACATAATTGCTTTGGGGTGCAGGGTGAATTCAAACCAAACTAACTTGTTCTAGTGAAGACTCGGCACACTCTAGCTGTAGTGGGTTCCTACTACACTTAGGTCACTTCAGGCAGAAACAGTCATGTGCTACTGCGTTTCACCAAAACACAACAGCATTAGCTGCACCAGTAACTGCAGGGAAAACGCAGCCTTCTGAAAAGAGATAGCATGTCAGTCGACACTGCCTACGTGTGTTGGCCAAATGACATGAGGAACTACAGGGACACTTTTATAGCAAATTACGTGTTTTCCTGCTATGTTATGCTACTCTTAAACCCAATTTCAATGTGAAATGTGTTGCAAAGAGCACATTTAAGAACTCACATGTAAAAGCCACCCCACCTACAGAATCAGAGTTAAGGTTGGAGTGTGGTGGTTACCATAACGTGTTGTGTAACCACTAAGAAATGGGTTTGTCATGAGAAGCAGGTTCCCAAATCCTCTTTGCTAAACACCATTTGTGATTGGTGCTTGCTAGCCACTGGGCAAAGTTAAGCTTTCTGATGTTTCACATTGGGAAGTCTTATTCCACAAAAGCATTCATGCCTCTGCCTAACTTCTAATCACACAAGAAGGGTCCTGACAGAGGGACTACAGAGGTTCATACCATAAGCCAGTGAACTGTTTCCCTGTGTGAGCACTGACACCCAGTGCTCCAGCAGTGGGAGAGTTCAGAGTGCTGTGCAGGCAGAAAACTTCCCCAGAAAGGTGAACTGTTCCTCAGTGGCAGAGCTCAAGTTGCCATCCTGGTAGTGGTGTGAGGGGATTGTTCCTTTTTCCCCCGAGTTAGCTGTAGGTCACTTTAGCTACTGTCACATTAAACCCACTTGTATTAAGTTAGGATTCGGCACCTTCTTCTGTTTAAGTGAAAAGGATGGTGAGAGGAGACCTTTCTGTCTTCTCTGCAAACAGATGGTAACACCACAAAATAATGGGCAATGTAATTGCAAAAGCAGCTGAGGGATCACTACAACATCCTATTGTGTGACAAATGGTAAATATCCACGGGTACCTCACAAAATAATGTTAAATGCCAAATTTGCTAATATCTCTTGTAAAGTTCTAAAAACTTTATGGAACAGCTACTCACCTTTTCCTCACAGCATTTCTTTTCCAGCACTTAAATTAACTTCTGTTAAAAAAAAAAAGAGCCGAGACTGTCTGCAAAAAAGTTTGCATTTTTGTGAAATATATCAACTCTCATAGGTCAATTTATTCAGAGTTACAAATTTCATTGAGAATAAAAGATTTATGCATTTATCTTAATTAACAGAACAAGTATAGCTAAATATAAACTCTGCACTAAAGTTTTGCAGTGGCACAATACCAACACAGAATACCGAAGCATCTTTAAACTATACAAAATTTTAAAATTGAAAATAATCCTGTTTACATATTCTTTATACATTAACATATAAAAGACCTCATTTAATGAGGCATCTAAAAGAATCAAAAACATCTCTACACCTATCTCTGAAAATTCATATCTGGAAACAATTAATTACACAGAAGCTTTACAAGACTATTTAAACAAACCAATACACACTTTTTACAAGATTAACATTCCAAAAAATACTCATAGGCAGGTTGTCACTTGTTATTTTTGCAGCTGACCTCACTGGTTATCATCAATTATAAAAATCTTCATATTTATATAAGTTGAGTACTGTTGGATAACCAGTGAACTAATTTAAAAGTTGTGCAAAACAAACAGGAAAAAAATGGATAAACAATGTGTTTAACCAGTCATTTATACAAAACACCAAACAGAGCACTTCTTTTGCCCAGTGTGAAGGGAAAAAGCCATCACCAATCTCTTCCTGGAAAGATACCATTAACGTTTTTACATTCCTTCATTAGACTCATTCTATAAATTATGATAAATTACAAGTTCCACCAAGACATTGATTGATAGACCTGCCCAGCGTCCTCAAGTTTACAGCTTCTGCTTGCTGTCCATTGCTTTTTCTCCAGCTGTTCAGCAATGGAGGCTGGAATGGCAGCTCTCACACACAAGTGTTGCTTTACATGACAAGGAACTGGCTTTCGGCCACTAATTTGAGCCATTTCCTCCTCTTCATCACTTCCAACAACGCAGAAGAGCCAACAGCAAGAGTTGTGCAGAATTCACTTTTAAAAAATAAGTCCAAATTATATGAAAGTATGTTTTGAAGTTTATTATAATAAATGCAATTACTAAGACATTACCAGTTAGCAAAACTACTGTATGTGAATAACAAATGGAGAATTCTAATGTAACGCTGGCCAGTAATGCTGGTTTTCTAAAGAAGCAGATATAATATAGGTAAAAGTGTCCTTTCGGAGAGGTTTTCTTTTCCCTTATCTTTTGGCAGTTGGGATATTTGGTGAAGCCTATATAAAGGAAGAGGATTTTCCAGAACTACTTGCTGTACACTTAAAATGTTCAGTCTCTGTTGGTGTTATTAGCTGCAAAAGCGTGTAAGTTCCCCATTTGGCTCAGGCCACTCTGAATATGTGCAACATGAATCTCAACGTTGTTCTGAAAACAACTACAGGAAGCAAAGGAGAAAAAGAGTTAGACCCAATATTTAAGAATCATGTCTTAATATTTCTACGGTGAAAGTCAAGGTAAGGACACAAGCACTACAAAGACCCAGATGAATCAACAGAAGCAGACAGTGATGCAGCTTGATATAGACATGAAAACAGCATTTGCACAGTTACACTAAATCCATAGTTACTGACTTCGGTCTTTTAAGGAAGACTGTAAAGGTCGTCTTCATGACCACACAGTCATGAAATTTCTTCTTATTTTTATGCTGAAATGCCCAAAACAAGCACAGTGAAGAGGAAACATCGTGATCTACTCTGCAGCATACAGAAAACTTTAGTTGAATCCATTCCAACATGCGACTTGCAGTCTTGATTACAGATAGTTTCACAAATATTTTGAGGTTTATTAATGGAAAAAAAATGCTATAAAATGCCATTTCTCAACAACTATTTTTAAGTCAAAAGGTCATTCTACTGTCTTTGCTGAATTAAAGAATTCATGTGTGCAGCCTCACATTATTTTGTGGCAATACGAATATGGAGGGTATAAGGAAACACTGAGTACTTGGGTATATTTTCCAAAATATGTGATTTAGCAGAATTATGATTATAAAAAACGTCCTGATCACAAATTGCTGGAGGCTACAGTGTACTCCAGACAAGTACCACCACATTACTGCTATTTTTATAATGCTTCCGCAGGTACCTGCTTGTGACAACTGTTGAAAAATGGCCCACCTGTACTAGGAGGCCCTTTGACCTGGTGTTGCATGACTGTTCTTTTTTTTTGGTTTAAAATATTGCTAATGGAAGCTGGGCAGAAGCTGTAATTGTCTCATATGCCAGCTTTTTATATTTACAGACAAGAGGCTGAGTAACTATGCAAATTACTGAAATTGCTCTGTTATGTTAAAGAACTGAAAAAGTATTTACTAATGAGATTTCAAAGTCTGAAAATGTTTTCAAATAACTAATTACTTGTCATAAATGACTGAAAAGCAATAAAGCTTAGTTGTTTCTGCATCAATGTCGCACTATTTAAAAAAAAATCTAGTTTCTTCTCCAAAAGGCTCAAAGAGAAAACTGCTACTCTTGCACTCCCTTTAAGAAGCCTCATCTTAAATGGGATCATTCCTATAAGTAAAAGTTATCATATTAAACCTCTTAATTATAATCAGTGCTCGCCTCTAAAATACAGTAAAAATGGCTTGCTGGCACAAAATGTGTAATTAAAAATTAAATATTCAAAAAGTAATACCTGATATTTGAGGAGTCTATTGAATTCTTAATGTCATTTAATGAATCTGTAAGTGATTTAAATTCAAAAGAGTTCAGATCACCTCCTTCTGCTAGACACTGTAGGAAAAGAAAACAAAAAGTGTTCTCACAGTTCAGCACAAAGAACCTGACAGAGCCATAAAATATGAAGTACTAAAGGAGAAACTGTTTTTTGCAAACATTTTACCTTAATTTGCAGTAGTATTGCTGTAAGTCTAGAGATGAGATCGGTTAAATTTTTGCTCTCAACACAAAGCTGTCCTGTTGTTGAAGAATTTGCTTGCCTGACGATCTCCTGAGCCTCTTCTTCACACCTACGCCTCAGATCTGTTGGTTGGTCTGCAGGCTGAAGGCCTTGGTCAGGAGCAAGCTGCATGAAGAGAAATTAGGAATGAGCACCTCCTTTGCATTTGGTGCCCGGGTGAAATGATAAATGGTTTCAAGGAGAGTTCACAGGTGCACAGCACACAGTATTTTAAATTAATTTGTGTACATGTATGTCTGCTCCACAACTGGTCACTGGCATCAGCAAGTGCCTGTGTTCAGGTAAAAGAAACAGACAAGGCAGAGGCAGAGAGACAAAAGGAATCCAACACAGTTTCATTTCCAAGCAATCCTTATCTACACCCTATTCCTGGGGAAGTCTGAATTTTTCCTTGTACTTAGGTTAAGCAAAACCAACAAGCACAAACAGACACCAACAAAACCTTACCTCATAACAATACTGTTGGACTTTATGCAAAACTTTATTTAAGTCTTTGTTTAGTTGTTCTAGATCTAGGACAATAGTAGCGTATCTCCTCTGAAACTCGATCCCTATCGGCATAGAGTAGGATTTCTGTGGAAAAGACAAAGCATACTGAAGTTAAGGCCATACCGTACATTTGTATCTTTTAAATGGAACAAAGGGAATTGCCACTTGAAAATAAGACTGAGATACCTGAAATGCCAGTGTTTAAATGAAATATGTTAATGTAAAAATATTAAAATGTAGAATCACTATTTAAAACTTCAAGTGTCAACTGTACAGTAATGACAAAGCTTTTACTCTCTCCATAAAGCCCTATGATAATCTGTCGTGGTAAATGCTACAGAAGATAACTGGTCTGACCTACTTATTTCTCTAGTGGTTGAGTATGGCTCCTTTCTACTGTGTGAACAGAGAACTATCCTGTCAGGAGGAGGTACTGTAAAGGACAACGTGGCCACGACCACCTCTGCTGCAGGATGGGACAGCTGTCTGGTAGGTTAGTGGTCACTTGAGGATGACATGGTGCTACATTCTTTCTGTTATAGCTAACAGTGCAGCCAAAAAGTAAAGTTACTAGAGCTTGTTTTTGGTACTGTAAGTATTTTGGGGGAGCACTATTTCCCACAAAAAAGAAATACCAGAATACGGTACTTTTTTCCTACAGTGTTTTCAGAATATGTCTCAACATTGTTTTGGGTGATATTTACAAAACTGAAACAAAACATAAAATGTATTAGAACATTTGTTCCACAAATGGCTTCTTGCAAGATAAGCCACAAGTCTGAAATACAGGTACCTGTATGCAATCAAACCTGTAGCTATGGATTTTACAACATGAGATAAAGCAAACTACAAAGTCAAGAGCCTTCACGAGGAGGATCTAGGTCAAAACCTCAAAAATCAAGGTTTCTGTTATCAGTTCAGTTCAAAGGTCTCCATTAAACTTAATCATGGAAAAGATCTCCAGGAATTTACAAGTCTGAATGCCAAATTACTAGGGCTTTAAACCAACACAGTAACTTCAGAGTTCAGCTAAAAGCAAACTGGGAACCAGCATAAATTTGACATAGATCCTGCAGCTCAGGAACATAAAGAAAGCATTCGGATCTTTGTCAGTGACCAGCCCTGCTGGAGAAGACTGGTTAGCTGTGAAAGCTGCAGACAGTTGTGGATTCCCTATCAGAGAGAAAAAGCTGATGGCATTCTAGGCTACTGAAGTAGAATGAAAGAAGCATTTCTCAGCACCAGTGCTATTTTTGATCCAGGAGCAATCCAAACAGCTGAACTGGCAGAGAAAAGACGGATGGCTCTCCGCAGATGGAAGCAGACAATATCTCTGTCGCTGAGCTTCTCTGAAACCATCACCATCACTTTGTTATTGCAGGTGAAGAGGAAAAAATTCATTAGCCATCTTCTTTATTTAGTTTATCTAAATGGCTATCAGAAAAGTGTCTACTGCTCTATGTAAACAGCACCCTATATGTTAATTGCCTATACCCAAGACTAGCATAGTGATGGCAAAATGCTTAAGTACTGATAAGCTGTCTTTTCAGAAAAAGAAAATACAAAGTATCTGTATTAGTAGCTCTTCTGAGGGCATCCCCTGCCTCAAGTGAATTTATTATTATTGACAGGTAATAACAGACAACATACATTCAGCACCAGCTCAGATCTTGGTCACGTCTGTTTATTTCTATATGGCATCAGTCATTAAAATAACCTCTTCGTAAAGGATGGCTTTAAACCAAACAGTTGGACCATTCAGCTATACCTGAACACATTCAAAGGATTCTGTTTTATTCAGGTTCAGGTATGTTATTGATGTCCAAGTGGATTGGTGCTGGAAAAGGATTCTTGTTCAAAGAAACCTTTTAAAGGAGAAGCAGCAGCAAGACGGAGATGAGATTGCCAAGGAACAAAGAGGATTAGAAGACAGGCTAAGAATATGGCCCAATGGAAAGATATCACGTCTTCTATTTTTATCAGAACAGCTTTGAATAGTAATGGCAGTTGCTTTATGATTGCTGGTTTACAAGGGAAACAGCACAAGAGAAAAATTTCAAAAGTATCTCAAAGTCCTTATCTAGGCTACAACTGAACTAAAATACATAAACTTTAACATTTACTTCAAGATCCCCACCTTCCCTGTTGCTTTTTTGCCTTTTCAGTTTTGTCAAATAAGAACATAAAGAAAAAAAACCTGTACAGTTTATTTATCCTTTTAGTAGCTCAGTCATGTGTTAATATCTGGGAACTTCTCAGGGGAAGGCTACTGTCATTTCTACAGATTCCCTCATCTATGCAAAAGTACTATCTTGGTAAAAACAAGAAATTTTTTTTGTTTATTTTAAGAAGAGTGGGTAATTTTTCAGTATCAGAGTCCCAGGTTGCAATGTTATGTTACAATCTTGTTTCTTTTTGCATCTATTTCAGTTATTACTAAGCAAAATGAAATGCCAAATCATTTGATGCACAGGAAAAAGAGATAAGAAGGTTTTGAAGAGCAGCATGACAGCACAAAAGAAGAAAATAACACAGAAATAGAGATGGGGCAGTAGGAAGTAAAATAACAAAGCGCATGCACACGTGATCACTGAAGGGACGGAGAGAAATCTTACCACCATAAATTAAATTCTTCAACATTCAAATGTTTTCCATGTCAAAAAAGAGCCTTTTGGTTTCAAGAAATAAATAGGACTCCACCTCGTCTCCACAAACCTTTTGCTTTCTGTCTGAATGCTGTAGAAATCGCTGTCTGAATGGATCCTAGTAGAAGGTTGAGACTCACAGCTTTCCTCTTTCAAGCTGTGTGATCGCCATGGGTGGTAGAAGAAGCGTTCTTATTTTGACTTACTGACTGATGATTAGATAAAGCCCAGAATGAGAAACGTTTCTGTTGTCACTAATTATGCTGCAGCTGCTCTGTAATTTTAAACGCTGGCCAAGGGTACTCAGAACTTTATATAGAAAAATCTCTGAACTGAGTTATTGTTTTAGCCAAAAAGGTAAACGAATAAGTACCTAATGTGCAAAGTAAAAGTATGTTGCTACATAAACTCGTACCAAAGAACTTCAAAGTACACACTATTTCATTGCTTTATGTGTCAAATGACACATGCCATCCCTATGTTAACATCAGTTTGCAAAGCATAAAGCTTTCAAAGGAGAACCGTATTTGAAACAGTTGTCGTTCAAAATAATTTTTAAAATTAACATTTTTTCACATTTGTCACTTTTCTCACTGATTTATCTTTTTTCTCATTTTTTCACACTCATTTCACAAGTGATAAAATACAGATTTTATCCACAGTCTAATCTATTTACAGTAGATGTTAAAGCACATCCTAATTTAAGAACTCACCAGCTTTTCTGCTTCTGTATTCATCTCTCTCAATTGTTTGATGTGCTCCTTCTTGATCATAAGGATTTTTGATAACCTGGTCTAAAACAAAGGAACTATTTTCAGAATGAATAGGTCCTTAAGCAGTTTTAAATGCCATTGAAGTTCAAGATAATAAAAAGTGTTGCTTTCACCATTTAAAAACGCATTTCTCCGTTGTTCACCAAGTTAAGACGCAGAAATAAAAATAATTTAAAATTAAAGACTCGATTTTTCTACACATTTTAAAAGCATTATCAAGGGCCCCAGACTGAAGAATGCCAAAATCCATCAACTGAAATTCTCTACAGAAAGACTAATATCATTCATGACCAGTTAGAGGCAGAAGAATCAAGAATCTTCTCTTTCCGCAGCCTGAAGGAACGCGAAGGGTGTTATCATCATGTGCTACTCTATTAGCATCACTCAAATTATCACACAGTTCTTAGCCTGTTCTCATCTGTGCTCTTGATCCAGCAACAGTACTTCGTACGTACCCGGTCTACAGATTGGATTTCTTTCATACAGAACAAGGGTGACCTCTCAACGTCCTTCTTTCGTAACAGGAATACCCTGTTTGACCTAGCAGGCTGAAGCAGCAATCACTGAGACTGCTCTCAGAATGTTCATCACTCCTAAAACTATCCATGCTTTTTAGAGCCCCAAGAGAAATCCTAGCTCCACTACAACCATCAACAGTTTTCTTACTGATGTAAACAGAGCTGGGTTTTGAGGGTTTATCCATTTCAAAAGGTTTATCTGTATCCAAGTGGTGGAATATGGGACTGGGAGAAATTGGAACTCCTAGCTCAACATAGATCTCCTATACACAAACCAGTGACTGGCTGGAGAGTTGCCCTGAAGAGAGGGACTTGGGGTTGCTTGTGGATGAAAGGCTCAACATGAGCCAGCAGTGTGCACTTGCGGTCCAGAAGGCAAACCGAATCCTGGGCTATGTCAGGAGAAGTGTGGCCAGCAGGTCGAGGGAGGTGATTCTCCCCCTCTACTCTGCTCTGGTGAGACCCCACCTGCAGTACTGCGTCCAGTTCTGGAGCCCTTATTACAAGAAGGATGTGGACGTGCTGGAGCTTGTGCAGAGGAAGGTCACGAGGACAATCATAGGGCTGGAGCACCTCTCCTATGAGGCCAGACTGAGAGAGTTGGGGCTGTTCAGTCTGGAGAACAGGAGGCTCCCAGGTGACCTTATTGTGGCCTTCCAGTATCTGAAGGGGGCCTACAAAAAGGCTGAGGAGGGATTTTTTAGGATGTCAGGTAGTGAGAGGACTAGGAAGAAGGCAGCAAAGCTGGAGATAGGTAGATTTAGAGTGGGTGTGAGGAGAAAGTTCTTCACCATGAGAGTGGGTTGTCCAGGGAGGTTGTGGAGGCCCCATCCTTGGAGGTGTTTAAGGCCAGGCTGGAGGAGGATCTGGCCAGCCTGGTCTAGGGTGGGGTGTCCCTGCCCATGGCGGGGAGGTTGGAACTGGATGATCCTGTGGTCCCTTCTAACCCTGACTGATTCTATGACTTGGTCTAGGTGATCCTGCTGTGGCAGGGAGATTGTACCAGATGATCTTTCGAGGTCCCTTCCAATCCCTAGTGATTCTACGATTTTCAAATTCAGTTTTAATGCAGCCAGATTTCCTGCCCTCACAAATCCTAATGGAAAACTGTTCTGGAGACCTCTTTTACTTAATTAGGAATCTGATTCTTTCCACAAGAAACTCTGCCCTTTCACTGTGATACCTACCAACATCCTCTCATTGGCACATTTTAATAAATAGACTTCCATTTTCATTTCCCAGTATTATCAGTGAATGCTTTAACTGCTTTAATGGAGCTGACACACCTGAGGGAAAGGATGTCATTGAGAGGGACCGGCACAAGCTGGAGAAGTAGGCCCATGTGAATCTGATGAAGTTCAACAAGGCCAGGTGCAAGATTCTGCACCTGGGTCAGGGCAATCCTCAAGACCTATACAGGCTGGGGAATGATGTGTTTGAGAGCAACTCTGCAGAGGACTTGGGAGTACTGGTGGATAAAAGGCTAGACACGAGTCTATTAAGTCAGTTTACAACTGTCTCCTGGGCTGCATCAAAAGCATAGCCAGCAGATCAATGGAGGTGATTCTGCCACAGTACTCCACTCTGCAAGAGTGCCCAGATGTGCAGTCCTCACCACAGGAAGGGCAGGTACCTGTTGGAGCAGGTCCAAAAGAGGGACACAAATATGATCGGAGGTCTGGAACACCCCTGCTATGAGGACAGGCTGAGGAAGCTGGGTTTGTTTTTCAGCCTGGAGAAGGGTTCAATGAGCCCTTATTGCAGCCTCTCACAGTAGTTGGCAGGGGGCCTCTAAGAAAGATGGTGACAGTTTCAGGGACTGTTCTGATAGGACAAAGGGTGATGGTTTTAAACTAAAAGAGGGAAGGATTTAGCCTAAATAAGGAAGAAACTTTTTACAATAAGGGTGGTCAAACACTGGAACAAGGGTGGTGGAGGCCCCATCCTTCAAGGTCAAGCTGGATAAGACTGAGCAACCTGCTCTACTTGAAGATGACCCTGCTCACTGCAGGGGTTTGGGTTAGATGACCTTTGAAAGCCTTCCAACCCAAAGCATTCCATGATTGTGACTCAGTTTAGCCCCATTTTCCTTGAGAAATTCTTGCCTAACAGCTCTATTATCAGCATAACACAACCTGTTTGCTGTTACAATTTATAGTTCTCATTAAACTCTAAATGAGTTTTTAGTATAATGCTCTTCTATCTTAAAAGAGATGAAGGAACAACCCAACTAGTATGTTTAGATTTGTACTTCATATTAATTTTTTAGTCAAAAGAGTATTTGTACCACCACAAACGTTTCAAAGTGAGCCATACCTTACTGTGGAGTATTTAAAAATGTTTATAAGCAGAAAATAGTCAAAAATCCAGTATCCATTTTCGGATTTAAGTTGAGAAAAGAACTGCTTTCTCCACAGCAGCCAGGAAGACACAGATTCTTTTCCCTGAACTTACTGCATTAACTCACTCCCTCTACTGGCCATGCAAAGACCCTGCAAACAAACTGGTCCTCGATTGGTTCCTTTCCAATCCGGGTTGCTATTTTAACCTGCTCCCCAAAAGAAAACGAGAAGCCAGGGCAGAGGAAGAAACAAAAAAAAAAAAATAAATAAAAAAAATCAAACTGTAGGTGAGTGCTTGGAAAACTAAAATGATCCAAAATTTAATATTTACTATTTAATGCAAGAAAGTATTCTATCGATTTTGACCTGCTGCAGCCTATGAAATATTTAAGGATACACTGATTACATATAATATGTAAATGTAGAAGACATTATATTTAAGTTTATTACTTGTTTATGGTTGACTTCATTCTTAATATAATAATGTTAATAATGGGGCCATTCTCCTCCTAATAGAGATATGTTGTCCACAGCAAAAACCAGAAAGAATAGTGGTCTCTGATGCCAAAATGTAAATATTTCTAGAAATTAATGTAAAGATTTTGAAAAACTAAGATTTGCCAGTGTAGAAGTATGATTAGGACAGTTGTTGCAAGTCCCAATGCTTACTTACACCTGCAAGTTACACGTGAAGACAACATGCCTAACATTTATTGTACGCACATGACTTTGGCTACACTGTCTTTCACTTCAAATTAACTTACAAACTCAAACAGAACTAAGGGGCTGGATTTAAACCTTATTAAAGCTGTGCTACATTTTTTCTGCTTTGTCAAAAACAAAACTTTCCTATGAAACTCTTTACTCATGTTAACATTAATGATTGCTTGACCATAGTATCCCAGGAAGTTTTCTTTGAATCAGAAACAATTTCCTGATATTTGACTTCCTGAATACACCATGAAATCAGAATGAGGGCATTGACATTTTTACTGTCTAGAACACCTTTTATGGTCACCTTTAACAAAAATACATTTAGTCTGGTAAATGTAAGTGCAACCAATAATCAGTATTCACCAGGCTCACGTCTTGGACAACGCAGAATTTCAGTACTATCCTTAAACTTCTAATAAAAGAACTGATACTTAAAATGCATAAAATGCCAGGCTTAAAAAAAATTCACAATTTCACACTCCTTCAACAAATGTTCTTTTAAGTCATGTGATTCATTATCAAAAGCCTGGAAGCATCTAATAACTGGAAGTATTAAGTTGTTCTAAAACCATCAAAAATCTTTGGTTTGATTTTGTTTGAATACTTTTGACAATCTTCAATCTAAAGTACAATTGACACAGTATCTTTGCAAAACGTCATCATTTGTAATACAAACGAGAGTCATATATTTTTAAAATGCAGATTTAACAAGCAGTAATATATCAAACACCACTGAGATATCACACATTCTCAGATTTAAAATACAGTATCATAAAAGGAACAATTTAATGCACCAAGTTCTGGTAAAGCTCAGTACGCTTTTGTTGCCCATTTTCATTGATCATACACAGTGACTCAAGTAGCTGCAGCTACAGTTTAGTAGCAGATACAGCTTAGCAGCATAAACAAAGGCCATATCTTTTGCGTATTTCAATTTTTAACATAACTAATCTTAGATCAATTACATCTGTTTACAGTTTTTAGCTAAGTTACACGTCCAGCCCTCTTTCTCAAAGTTAGCTTCATACATTAAGTTTCCTCTAACTCTATTTATTCCAGCAAACAGAATGCATTACATTTGGCCATTGCCAAAATATTAGTGCCTTCTCTAAGCTACAGACACAACTTGATGTTTTTGACCAATTACATACACTTAATTCTCAGTATTTTAAAACTGATAATTCAATTTTTTGGTAGCATGTTCAAAACAGCTTTCATTGTTTAAGAATTCAGTCACAGAGCTTAAGCTAGGTCAACACAAGCAGTTGTAACTTCCATCATCTTGAAGAGTAACTTGCTTTAATGTGTTTTCACACTCAGTGAATCTCAGCTTTCCAACATTATTCCTCTGTGCTCTTCTGGTGTACAAAAGTCACTGAGAAATTGTCTCATGGAGATTAATTAAAAAAAGTTTTCTTATCCATAACATGTATGTTTGTTAAAGGGACAGAGTGCTTCCTTTCTTCTCCAGTGTTATACAATATAGAGTAATGCTCATGGGCAAATGTCCTTTACACAGTTTACACAGTTTATTAAGGTTGGAAAAAGGCCATTAGGTCCAACCCTCCTGCTCAAGCAGGATACAAATTATTGAAAAGCATAATCACCTAAAAGCTTAGATCAACTACACAAAACCACATCAAGACAGGTCTTAAACATCTCCAGAGAAAAGGGACTTCACAAACTCCCCAGGAAACCTGTTCCAATACTTAATAACCCTTACTGTAAAGAAGTTTTTCCTCATACTGAGGTGAAAGTTTCTGTGTTCTAGCTTGCATCCACTACTCCTTGTCCTGTCTGATGCAACTGAAAAGAGAGTATTCCTTTCTTCTTGGCACCCAGCCATCATGTATTTCTATACAGTAATTAAATCCCCTAGTAGCCTTCTTTTGTCCAAACTAAAAACTTCTTTTAGAAGTCTTAACACGGTACAAAGTTTGCAGGTAGAAATAGTATCTTTTTTTAGACTAAGTGGTAGAACTGGGAAAAATAAGACACTTTGGAAGATGTAAGCCACTCAGACAGTCTGAAGTGCAGCATACTTCAAAGCTTATGACTAAATGGGAAAATTAAGAAGGAGGGAAATAAAACCAGCTATTATCAACATGTTTTCAAAAGTTAATTTGAATATCACCATATCTGTCATAAACCAACAGAACACCATTTAAATACAGAAGAATTAGCAAAAAGAACAGAAAGTATACAACAAAATGAAGAGCTGCAGTTAAAGCTTACCACTTGAATGAGGAATTCTACCGGAAAGCCTCCTAGTGTTTCACTGTCTGTGCCTGAAATTTTGTTTTTCCATGAAGATTGTCCTAATAAAGGATCATTGTCCTACGCAAGAAAGAAAATTTAATAACTCTTTCTGAGGGACTTGCTATAATTTTTATCTTGTTAAATACCTTCAAGAAAAGTAATCTCAGTAACTGTTTAAGGTAACAGCTTCAACATGCATTAGATTAATTATTTCAGGAATTAATATTACATGAAAACACCCCAACTTACTGTAATTGGAGACTGGAGTGAAGGCGTATAAGGCAATCGAGGAGGGGTCATAAAGAACCGCAAAGGCCGTTGTTTCTGTCCAAAGGCAGCAATTGGCATGGTTTCATGAGGCTCATTACTCTGCAGACAGGAAAAGGAAGGACATACACTTCAGCTGTCAGATTAAATTTTACACACCTTTTGGAATGTATTTCTAGAACCTGCACTAACTGTGCCACATCCACACCCCAACCCAACAATCTTAAAAGAGTAATGTTTTGCTTTTGGGCTAGTAGGCGCTCCAAAATACACTCCATTGGAGTTTTCAAAGAGTTAACATCATCATAAGAAAGAAAATCTGCAAGAATATTTTAAAAAATTCTAATGGCAAGTTGCAGTCAAATCTTGACTGAACAGGGAAGTTCAGCAAAGGCTTCAAAATCAGCTCTTAACAGAGACTAGACAAATTATGGGCCCTTAGTGAAAAATAATTACAAATTGTTTGACCAGAGCAACATCCCAACAGGTAGCTTCATTACCATTTGAAATTTCAAAACAAGGTCAAATCAACTCATGATAGTTTCTTTCAGCTACCCTTAAGCTTTGCAGATTTTGGTGTATTACCAGGGGTCAGGTTTTCTTGAACATTTTCTGCAAATCCTTCTTGGGTCCCACAGCAGAATTTTCTTTGGGATCTTACACTAATTGTTATATTTTTCATACTAAACTCAGACGACTATAATAACCTATAATAGTAGATCTAGTAAATTATTCCAGACTGAGCCATTATGCTTTTATCATAGAGGGTTATTCTGTTCTATCAAACCACAAACGATAGAAGCTCTGTCTTCTGGATCTGTTACGCTTGTTTCTACTTTATGACGGTACCTCTCAGTTGTAACATATTGTATTTTCCTGTTGTGGTCAACACATAGATTTAACTTTCTATTACAGTCATTTTAAGAATGCGTTATTAATACTTACGAGAACTTCATAATCTGGGATTGTGTGTGTTCCAAGACCCACCCTGTCAAAAGTCACTCTGTATGTAGCATTAAGAGTGTCTACAGCTTCTATCTGTCCGGTGAACAGTCCATCATGGACACCCCGCAAACGTGCTAAAAAAAAAAAAGAGAATCCAACAACACCCCCAAATTTTTAACATTCTGATAACATTGAGAAAAACAGATTTATTACATCTTTTGCAAGTAACCCTTCATATGTGTATTTAAACCACACAGATTAAATGCAAAAAAGTAAACCCATAAAAAGAACAGCATGCAATACAAATATTACCAACATTTTTGTCAAATTTATCACTGGACATCATGTATTTCCCAAATCTAATCCTTACAACTACACTTATGTCTAAATAAAACACTATTAAATGCCCAATACCTTCTGACAGGTGGATTTTGCAGGCAAAAGTCAAATTCTGGGTGATTTTGCATACCATTTCTCTTTGATCACTTCCACTGACGACTGCATATTTAGCAAAAAACAATGAGGAATGCAGCTCAAGAATACAGCTTAGGAGAGTGAGGAGAGGCAATATTGTGCGTGCCTGCTCTTCAGTATAAATTTAGGGCAGGATTGTGAAAAAATGCAAAAAGCAATGATCCATAGTGGCTTGAGTAGGAGATACCATGAAAAGTATTTGGATCACAAAGACACTGGATGGAGGAGTTCAAATTTTCGTAAAATGAGACAAAACTTGTGGAATATTTTTGAGTGTTTCTTCTTTAGTTAAGTGTGAGGTTTTTTCAGTAAGGCATTATGATGTTTAGTGTACATGTCCAACCACACTACAGATTGTGTATCTGTTTCAAAATAGGTATTTTTATATTTATGGAAAAAATGAAGCTCAAGATTTGTACTAGGTTAGGTTTTAGACTTTCAGGCAACCGTACTAAGTTGTCAGAACTGTATAATTGTTTTAAAATTACTAGCTAACCCTTGCAGGCACCTTCTCAATGAACTAACAATGAAGACAGAACTTCTGATGCTGTAAATTAATTTTAACTTTGTGCGCTAAGTATATTCCAGTTTAGTAAAATATTTGCAAAACACTTCACTTTTTTCGCTTGCTATTAATAAATTACCTGTAACTTTCGTTCCTATTACAAGTGGTAATGGAATTTCTTCTGGAAGATCTTTGAACTGTGAAATATCTGCAACTTTCCGCTGCTGCAAAAGTCTTATTTTCTGACGTTTCTGTTTTAGTGCTGATCTCTCTTCCTCAAAGAACGCAGAAGAACACCTACAATGTAATTTGGTAAAACTGTATGTAAATTCAGCACTGAAAACATTGGTACGTGAAGACAGATCAAATAAATAGGCATACTTTACAAATCAATGAAGGAACATGAAAAAGCTTGAGGTGAAGTGATCAAAAGGATTTTGTTGAACGGACAATCTTACTGCCCAGAATCCTAAAGTAACCGTTATTTTAAAATAATACTCAGGAATGCTAGCTGCTGCATTAGCCCATCAGATGAGTACAGCCATTTAGGACTTGTTCTGATTATAGGGGTCCACCTGGTGTTACAACAAAGCTAAAGCAGGTTCCACATGTGGGCTACTCCGAGTACCAGTTCAATGCATGTAAGGAGAACTTACTGTGAGGTGCCTGGCTGACACATAGTGAATCCCTTTTACATGTGCTCATTACATCAATTAAACTTAGCATGAAAAGGCATCAGACTCAGAACATAAGACACTCTCAGTCTCATCTCCTTGCATCTGTGCAGAGTACAACTCGGCCACAAAAATCTCATATCATGCAGACAAATTGTTTCAAGATTAATCATAGTAAAAGTACAAATTTGTTTGAACCTGGGCTATTATATAAAATCACAATCTCTAGCAGCCTCCTCTCACATTTTGGATACATCTTCAAAATGTAATCTAAAGGATGAAGACTCACTCCCAAGGCCCCTGGTTTTACTAATTTTCACTTTTAATCTACTGAACAGGCATGATGCATGGGCAAGATACTGAAAGCACAAAGATTTAGTTAAGAATTCAATCCTATCTCTCATCCTCTTTTTAAAAAAAGTTTCATCAATGACAGATTTTTAAAAGGCATACAGACGCTATATTGTAGGTCTTGCTTAACTGCAGAAGCAGTTTGGTATTGACCAAATAATTTACTACCTTTGTTAATTGCTTTACTGCAATTAAATGCAATTTAAACGTATTCTGTGGAACTCATACTGTTAATGATCAATAAAAAGTCATTTCATGAGGTTATTTTAGAAGACACTCAGAACTCCTCCCCACTGGTTCCCCCTTTATCACAGACAAATTATTTTCAGTTTTAAATCCCTTCAAGATCTTCCTCAGTTTTTAATCTCTCAGCTCCTATTTCCAGCTCTGCTCTCTCATATGCCAAAGTAAACATTTATGGTTTTCTACTGTATACCACTCATTCGGAGAGTTCCACAAATCCATTTCACTATTGTCCAGAATTTGTCTTCCTTTCAACGCCAATAAGGAGAGCACAAGAACTTTATTGTATACTTGGTTTCTAAGTTATACAGGGCATAGACAATCCCTCTTCTCCACTGAGTGCAGTGTTAACACTGTGAGATCTTCCTCCAAGCCAGACAATAAAAATAAGAATGAACAGGAATGAACTGAAGCTGTAATGCGCTTCTGGTACATGCTGTAATGTGCTTCAATTTGTGTTCCTTTACTGGGCTTTCCAACCACTGTCACCACAGAACTCATCAACATTCTTGTATAGTCTAGAAAGTGTGTTGCAGATTGAGTACTGTAGGTGTGTTCCCCACTCACCAGTTTACCACTGAGGAGCAGAATGTGTTTACCAGGCGTTGCGTGTTGCCTAATGATCTTCATTAAGAACTCAAAATATCTGCAAAAGGGATATGGCAGAGACTGATGGTGATTGGGAGACTTATGCAGAGCTTATTTGGATGGTGCAATTTCCTTCGTATTTACTACTGTGTGAATAATGCTTGCCATGGGCTGTGAATACGAAGTAGCAAAACAAGGGATGGAGTTTTTCAATTCCATTGAGGAGAACTCAGTGACTGATCACAGCAAGATAATACAAAAAAAAAAAAAAAGAGGAGGAGGAGGAAAAAAGCAATACAGATGTTACTATTAGTCCTTCTAATTATGTTCACAGTCTTGCATCAGGAACATCAGATATCACCTCATACTCTTTGACCGGTGCTCTCAGAAATACGAATCCAAATGCAGATATACTAAGCATTAGTATTAACTAATTACATACTACTAATAAAACCTTGGAAGGTTGTACAACAGCAACTATTGTTTTACTGCTAGCTCAGATGGCCTTAAAGTGTGTTCCAAATGCTTTAGGTCATAGACGTATAAAGTATTTGCAATATCTCTGGCTTCTGTTAAAGGAAACCTTCAACCCCACATCCCCCAAATGTACTTAACAAAGATTATTCCCTCTTTGTGCCATTCCTATGGAAAAATGAAGATTTAAACACACTGCAACCCCACTAGTTTTCTGAAGAGACTTCTAGAGAGGTTGAACATTCTTCTCAGTTTCTACCTCATTCATGAGAATTTAAAGTAACAGGAATCATAACCATCATATAATGGCAAGAAAAGCATATGTGAGCTTAATTGAAGTCCATTGCCAATTTACAAGCCAAATTGTGTTTATATAGAGTACACAAGACTAACTATTACCTCTTCCTTTTCTTGCAGTTTATCTTTCCCCAGTCTACTGGAATCTTACAAGCTTTGCAGGTTCCCATGAAGAATACTGTTGTGCCAATCAACCCCACTGTTGATGGTGTGATAGGACATTTAAAAGTAGCAGCAATCAGAAATATCACAATGTACTTAAAATAGAATTAAAAAAAAAAAAGATGACAACCATGTGCAGAGTTATGAAGTAGCGACAGTATTAGCTTCCGTCATCAACACTGTGGATACAAAACGTCTTATTTTCTGTCTTCTCTCATGGGACGATATTACTATTGACATGGTATCCAGCTTACTTGACTATGATGAAGACAGAAGTTGTTTCCAACAGAATAGCAATGTAAATAAAATACTTTGCTCTAGAGGTGAATGAAAATTATCTTGAGAAAGCATTCGAATAATTTTGAACAATTAAGTATCTTTTAGAACTAAGTCTGGATGATTTGAAAATTATTACCAATAAATACTATGTTTTTTGGATATTATTATAAACTGAAAAGCAAACAGAAATGCTTATTTTTTCTTAATGAAAAAGCAAGAACTCCAAGTTTTGGTTAACAAAAGGAGACTATGTCTGGTCAAATATTTGTACTTCAGAATTCAGATAAAACAATTTCCTGTCTGTTTAGACCTGCAGTTCCTTAGCCATGGATCTCCTTTAATAAAAATAACTGCACAATAGTTTAACAAAAAAATCCAAAATGAATCCAGCGACACACTCACTTCCTCCCTTCCCTCCACCAAAAATCGAAGTTTTTTCAAAGGTCCAGCAGACTGTTGAATGAGACAAGCTGATCTTGTACAGCAGTGCCTACTTTTGGCAAAAGTCAAGTAAACAAGAGATGATTTAACTTCCAAATACCTGCCAGTCTGAAGCAGGATGAGAGAGAAAAGAAATGTTGTCTCAGTTAAGCTGATACAAACACCTTTCTCAAAGGAAGTTAATTTTAAGCTGACTGTTGCCTTCCTTTGGTTGGCCATTTTTAGGTATGTAAAGTTGTTTACGGGTACAGTACAGGAGATGAAAAAGGCACATTAGATGGAATACAATATCAGCATTGTGACTTATGAAATGGATTAAGTGCTTTTGTGTTTGTATTTTCATAAAGAAACCACTTCTACTTCTGCAACTCTACTTACACAGTTTTCTCCTATCTTACACAATGACAGATGTTCAGTTTGGGAGAGGCCTTTGAAAGCTATCTGCCTCAACCCCTCCAGAGAGTCACCTACAGGAAGCTGTCTAAGAACACATCCAGGTGGCTTTTGAGCATCTTGAAGGACAGAGATTCTACCACCCTTTGAACAATTGTGCAGGGCTCAGCCACCCTTATGTGCTTCCTCCTGTGTTTCAGCCTGTGCGCGTTGCCTCTTGTCCTGTCTCTTTTTTCTCTAAAAAGACTGAACTGAATCAGTGGATTTAAGAATTATAAATCAGAGAAAAAAAGTATGTACTTTGTTAAATTTTGGGTGCTTCTCTGCAACAGACAGTATTTTATGGGTAACTTTCTCCTCTCCTTGTTTTGGTGGCCAAGCCAGGAAAAGAGAATCTGTAAAATGGTTTAAAAAGAATTAAAATAAATGTATGAAAATATGCTCCTGGTTTCCTCACGAAAAGCTAGTTATAACTAGGAAAAAAATCCAACCAATGTGGTAAAAAATTTGTCTGTCTTCCATGCCAGGTAGCACTGCAGCATAGGAGATACAGTAATTGCAACTTATCCTAGCTTGGACACGCAGTTAACTAGAACGTGAACAGTTCAATTACAGGCTCTTGAGAACTACATGGACTGGACACACATATATAAACAATATGGTCCTTAGGGGTGTGGGGTGTGCGCTCAAAGAGGACCTTTTCAACAGACTATGTTTCTAGTTTCAGCTACTATTTAGCCTTACTACCTACACCTAAAATTATTTTAGAAGGAAGAATTCTACTCACATTAAAACTACACATAGTTATTATAGGATGTTAGTTATTAGCTGGAAAGAAAGAAAGAAAAGAATTACCTTCGCGGTTTTCCCATTAAACGTCGAATTTTTCCCCACTCTACTCTTGTCAATTTTCTGGTTTTCAAATTTGGAAAAGATTCTTTCAGGCATATACAGAAGTCATTATCTCCTTCAAATAGTGGTCTGTTGAAACACAATTGGCATTCTGTTATCTACACTTAATAAATTTTTGTCATGAGATTCCAAAAAACATTCTTATAAGAAGTACATTGAAAACAAATAGTGTAAATTAGTCATATTAACAAAAGACACTCTTATTCAAATGACAAATTTAATCTCAAACAAACTGAAAACAAAGACAGAAACTTTCCAAGACTACTGAGACTTATTCCCAGTGATTTTTAAAAACATTCTTCACTCCTGTTACTAAAGAGAAACAGAGACATTCATCCTGCCTTCTAATGTATAGAAAGGTACTAATGAATCTTCAGCAAAGCCAGTGCAGTGTCATGAGGCTACTGCCACACACTGACGAAAACCATCATGATACAGTGAGGTATTGAGCATAAAGGAAGGGATAATGTGATACTGAGAAATAGAATGACAGAATCCTCTTAATAAATTCATCCAATTATGAACCAGATTCTCAACATAGGGCTCCAAAATACAGGAAATCGAGCTACCTTGTCATCCTCTGCAGCTATACAAGTTAGACTTTTACTGTATCACACCACGACTCCATGAAGAAGCAGAGAATCAGTATTGCAGAAGTGACAGTTCAGAGAACCTGCCTACACAACTTACAAATTTCTCTTTGATGCTATGACTGTCTGTATCTCTGTTTTATGACTGTTTTACTTTGCAGTACCACATACTTCTTGGGCTGAAGAGACAAGGGAGCAGCAATGGATATGCCTGTCTAATAGCAGGTTAATCATAAAAGACTACGTGCAACAGAAATAGACCTCACCCAGTGAGAACAAAAGAATAACCATCCTTGATAGTGGAGATACTTTTCTCCACTCTCCATAGTGCTGGGCTTTACAGGGTGATATCCCCAAGCAGAGAACGAAGAGGTTAGTGGAAGCAACATTGCTGTCACGTGAGAATGTGGAGTGGAGTGAGAGAGGAAAGGTGCATGGAGCTAAGGAGACGGGGCAGAATACTTTGCAGTAGAAGGACATGGCATGAAATGAAAAGAAAACCACAAAAGATGAGCAATGAGACTCACAAAATAGACAAGGAAGTACATAAATTAATTGTATTTTATCCAAATTTACTGTCAGTAATATAACATATCTGCATAAAGAACGACCTGGTTTTGGCTTTTGTGTGTTGGTTTTTTTCATTTGGGATTTGGTTTTGTTGGGTTTTTTTCCTTTTGCTTTTCAGAAGCTGTATTTTATTGGTTTTACTGATCAAATGCCCTGAAGCAGGCAAACTAAACCCACAGCATCCATAAGAGTGGAAGCTCTGGGAAATTGTGTAGGTAAGCTACAGCTGCATCTGGTTTTGAGGGCTTATGATGGCTGTAGTAATACGCAGCTCTCTAAAAGTCTCTGCATGTCATTAGTTAATGAGATTTTACAGAAAACAGTTCTCTGCAGCAGCGTAGAGAGAATCCAACTGAAACAGCTTCAATAATATAATTGCCACAGATGATACAGAGATTAAGATATTTCAACAACTTATAGTAGACATGGCATTTAAATTGATGATTTCAATTTCAGATGAGACAATTCAATTAAAAAATTGAGACTCATACAGTGAGCCATATTTTGTCAGTTGACAGCTACACTTTAAACTTTAAGCTTCTCATTAAGTCTAGGTCATACCACTTAAAACAACATACATCAAAATTTTTCTTCCAAACATACGTAGTTTTTTAGTAAACTACATTATAATATCTTAACTTGATCATATCTTATTAGCATTACATGTATACCTTGACAACTACCAAAGAGCTCTACAGAATTACTTCCTAAACCTGTAAAAATCATAACTGCAACTGTCGCATACTAAAACTACTACCAGAAATAAGCAGAGTTTGGTTTCTTTCTGTTTTTTCAAATGAGGGGGAAAAAAGACCGCTTCTTTCAAAGGAAGTAAATCCTACAGATTAAAATTTAAATCCTACAGATAAATTTAAAACTAAAATGGACATGTAAGTTTCCTACTTGTGATGAACATATCCTGAAGTGTTTTTCTGTTGCTATGACTGCCTGCTCGGTTAAGGAAAACAGCTACAGCAATCGTGATGAAAAAGGAAGGAAAAACAGTAATTATTTTGTTACGAAGAAATTCCGGAGAACATGTCTTAACTCTGAAGCCATTCTGTAGAATATGAAATGCTAGCATTTCATTTATTACTTAGTGTTATTTTTAGGATCTTTACACTTTAGAATTTTTAATTTTTCATGATTTGGGACTACATTGAAATATTTTTAAAAGTTCACACTATCTTGCTAGTGGCATTAAGAGAACAAAATGCCGAAGACTCTGAGGCATAACTGCAGAGTCTAGGGGATAGATTGGGAGATCCAAGAAGGATGCTGGTATTTAGACAACAGGTGAATAGACACAACTTGGAGCTCTGTTACCAATCACAATAACAACAGGATGTGAGGGGAGAAATATCTGAAATCAACATTTTACACCATTTAGGGAAGCAACACCTTATGAAGAAGCAACCTCCTGTAGCACTGATCACAAGTTTCAAGTCTCTGTGTTACAACTTCATGCTTCAGATGCTATAAAAATATTATGAATAAAATCTTGTATCTGGTAGAGATGACAAAATCATTTGCTTGAAGGAAGACTTTCTATAAAAGACTACCCAAGGAACTATTCAGCTAGGTTGCTTGTTATAAAGAGGTTAAAAAAAGCCACTCCACAAAACAGTGAAATAATTTTCAATAGCTAATAATTTAATAATAAACTTTGGAGTATCTAACCCATATACAGAAAAGTGCATCTCAATTTCAGAAAAATGCTTGTTTCTATGCTAATATGAGATAGTTACATAAAACAAACTTACTTATCTATATTTGAATAGAACCATTCGTATATGCACCACTTGTGAGCTTTGGGAAGTTTGAGCAGGTTACGAAGCCGTAAACCAATCTTCTGTGATACTTTCTTGTCTGGTGTTGACATTGTTGTGTTAAATTTCTATGTGGTAAAATAAAGGAAACAGTTAAACACAGTCTTGCATTCCTCTATATTCAAATAATTAAACTACATTTTCTGATAAAAGTTTGCACATTAATAACTGTTAAATTTTAATTGCACATACTGTTTCATGGCAATGTTTAGTTGCAGAACTATCATAACCCTCACTGCACTGTATCAGCAGTAACATCAAACAGAACAGATGGCAAAGTTTAGCAGGATCATTACAGCAAATTAGCTCTATACAAAGCTCTTCTGATAGAAACATTTTAAACAGTAACACTATATAATTGTTAATGACAACATGGCTTTAAAGTACACATAGACTTTGAAAGCTTCAGGTGCCACTGAACATTTTTTCAAGTGAAACCCCAGCATGGGAGTCAGATGCCATAAAATCCAACTGCCTCCTGGGCACTATTGCATGTACTTTTGTTAACTCTCCTTAAACTGAGGATGAAGCTAGCACAGGAACATAATACAGACAAAGCTTGGAGCAGTGTCTGCTTTTTAGACAACTGCAAGAGAAACTAGCCTGGACATAAGCAATCAAGTTTTAACTGCCTTTGAAAGCTATTTATTAATTGCGGAAAAAAAACTGTCTTGGATTATTGCATAATATATAAACCTGTGAAACAAGGCCACAGAAAAACAACTCTGTAAGTTTGTTCCAGGGATGGCTTTCTTAAGTGACAGAAAAAAAACTATCAGGAAAAGTAACAGCTTTTAGAGAATATTAATTTAAGTGAATCCCGTGCCATAACTGGTTGCTATCCTTCCCCAACAGTACATTGGCTTTTTGTACAACAGGCTAAAGCACAAGATCTGTGGCACCTTATTGGCTCAGTCTGCACTTAACTACTAGCTTCTAGACGCAAGTCTCCTTCCTCCCGCTGCTACTCCAGGCAACAAAGCCTAGCTGGAAAACAAGATCAGTGGGCTGCAGTCCCTCACAAATGTTTATCTAGCAATCACTGGACCGCCTGAAACAGACATTTATGTACAAACCTACTGGGCTCAGAAGATCCACACACGTCTACTGATATGAAATCATGGTCATTAACAGAAAGAATTGCCATGGTCCTCATCTCTGATCCAGAGACAGACCCAGCAAAATGGCAACTCCAGATCTTCCCTACTTGATACTGCACGGTAAAGCAGAACGAGAATAAGACCAGTGTTCAGATCACACTTTTTCAGTGTAGCAGGCTCATAAGGTGATGGTACAGAGAAGGGATCTGAATAACAAAAAGTACTAGGAGAGTAAATTCTTTGCAACCAAGAGATGCTGACCTGTCTAGGATAGCAAATAAAAACTGAGAGAAATTACAGCTGCTGTTTCATGCTCTATCAAGGAACAGGTAGTCAAGTGGAGGAGTAGAAAAACAAGCTGTTTGAATTGGAGGACATTATCATTACAGGATCAATAATATATGGATAGTCATGAACACATTTAGGCTACAGATCTAGAGCAAGTTCCTAACTCTTGGAATACACTGTTCTATAGCAGCCTTCTAAGTGATGTAGTCAGTGCAAGAACACCAGCGAGTCTTTAACTGAAGCTGGATAAATGCATGCAGACTACAAGCCTACCAGTTAGGACCAAGATGGGCAATTAGCCTGGAATCCTTTCTAGCTCTCTATGCTTATGCCCAGGATCAAAAAGAAAGGTATTCCCATCAGCAAACTGAGGAACTCTATTGTGAAGAAGAAAATTAAAACTGTTTTAAATTGTGTCGTACTCCTAGCAATGGCTTTTCTCACAAGAATATTCATTAACTGATAATACAACTTGAAAAGTAAATATATTCTAATTTTCAACTAACACAGATAGGCTTGTTCCCCTTTTAGGTAAATATATCTTGTACATGTGTAGGTACCTGTGGAACCACCGCAACCTTCTGATTTCTTTTGGGTGACTTTGTGTTTATTTGTCTGTCATCTTCTTCACAGAAGAGTCGACTCCGTTTTGAATTTCTGAAGGGCTGCATGTATTAAAATTAAGAAATAATTACAAGAAAAAAAATAATCTGATTTCTCTGTTCATGCACAGAATTCAGAGAGAAATGGCATGCCTTTTCTCTTGTCACCTACTAGGTTTAAGGCACACGGTACACAATAACTAGTGCCTCCTAGCAGTTGGAGATCTAAGGGCTGACAGAAAAAGGCATGTAAGAATCCAGGCTTTCCAATGCTAACTATAACCCATCACTATACTGATGGCCCAGTTCCATGCAGTACTTAAAACGTCATTCCCACTTGTTTCCAGAGGAGTTAGGTGTCTAAACACTCACGTATCTAAGCTGAAAATAGTCCTTGCTCTGGTGATAAGTACACCTGTTAAACAGTTTGTTCTGAATTTTGGGTTAAAAAAATAAGTTTATTCAAACAGCATATTTGTTTGGGCAATTTCTCAGTAAAAGCATTAGCTGAATAACATTTTTCGCAAAGATTTTTTAATGAGTCTAAAAAAGTGTTGTGGGTTTGTTGCTTTTCCGCTAATTGAAAGTGCCTACGCAGCAAAACACTAAGGAGCCCAAGTCTGAAGAAACAAAAGCTTCAATAAGCTGTGTGAAAATATCAGAGAAGAATTTAGAATTTATGCTAACCAAAGTACAGCTCAAAGACAATCACAAGGCTGATTGAAAACAAGAAACCATGTTGCAAATGTGTCAAAAAATATTTGTGACAAAAAAACCTGTTTCCAACAGGACAAAAGAGTAGACTGACTGTAAGTGCTGAGAGCAAGCAGCTCGTCCTTCTGTGAAGGCTTTGTGGCCCGGCATAGGAAGCAGCCACAACTGAAATGTGTCCTTTGCAGAACTGCAAGACTGCATCCTGTAGTCCCCTTGTACTTCACAGTATTTACAGAGGTTATGAGCCAAGGCAGAACAATTGTGGATTTCACTTATTTTTGTATAGGTGGGGAAAATGCTACAAATCAATAAGTGTATGAAATCTAACACCCACAATATGAAGAATATTGATGGAAAGGATAAGTCCTTAATAGGATTCAGAAACAAAAAAATCAAAGTTAAATAAAACTTCCTTAATAAGCATTTACAATTAAGAAAAACATAGGTGTTTGAAATGAGATAGTCTCTATTTAATTAACTAGGGGTAGCAAAAAAAAAAAAAGGTGTTTGTCCCATGCTATGAGAACAGCTGGAGCTCTTCCAAGAAAACATGGCGCTCTTACTCTAAATTATATATTTTTATACATGTAACTGCACAATTTAAATGCATTTAAATAACAGTAGAGCCCTCTAAGTGCACAGAAAACATCCATTCCTTGTATGTGTTACAAATGAGGAAAGAGACTGAACAGAGGAACTATATATTGGCAAGGTAACCAAATAGTGTCTGCATCATATTAACATAGTAATTAGTTTATAATATTAACTGTTATGGATGTTGTTTCTTCTCCTAGATACATCTAGTTATTTGCTTCACATCTTTCAATTCATCAAACCTTACGAACATTGTGAAGACATTGCAATTGAAATTTATGTTTATGTTCTTTTACAACATTGCTGCCATTCTTGACAAACCATCACCCTATTAAAAAAAAAAGTCAGAACTATTCCAACTTTTGAGCAATAAACCAAATCCACAATCCTATTTCAACAATAAAACCTCTTATACTGCAGAAACCCAGGACATTACTGCCCACAGGATAAAGAGCCAGCCTCCTATTGAACATTTACATTTATACTTTAGTCTTGACATTTGAGATGTTGGTTCTAGAACAACATTTTTCTTCCAAATATCTATATATTTCTTCTTGATTTTATGACACCATACCAGATGAAAAGTATGTGCTAACACAGAAACACAATTGCTAAAACAAACTAGACAAAAATTAGATTTCCTTCAACCTTCAACTAAGGCTACCTAGATAACCAAATCTGTTTTACAACCCTCAGCTGAAACTGCCACATTCTATTCAAGGAACCAACCAAAATAATAGAGTCAGTCTTGATTGCCAGTGCCTCACACGAGAATAAAATAACAAGTGTTGCAAAGAAGTATCATCCATTTTAGCTAAATAGGTCGGGTGTTTTCAGAAAGATTGTTCAACCAACAGCACAACATAATCTGCAAAACTTTCAGTGCTCAGGGAACAAAAACTAGTACAGAAGACCACGTCACATCTTGGCAACAAAGGTCACTGCTAACACGTCAATGATGTCCTGTGATCTTGTTCCCAGCTTTCTCTAAAATACCGAGCTACATTCAATGTTTGACTAGTTTTTGATACTGCCAGCATGCACAGCTAAAGATTGACAGAGTTTTTGTACAAATGTAATGGCTAGTGACTGCAGTTCTTTACCATACGATGTCTGAAGTTACCGATAAGGCTTGTTTCTGTGAGACAATGAGCATTCCTGGGAAACTGCTAAAAACTCTGATACGAACTCTTGTCCAAACTAAGGGCCATCACAAAGTTCTAGTCACTCTCTGGATCTGCATTTTATAGACCTTACACTCTCTAGCATAAATACAATGTATATATGTGAATAAATATTTATCTATGTGAATCCTACCAACATAACTACCTTCTCCATGTAAGTTCTCTCTACAGGGAGGAGATGCACAGAACCAGGTACATATGATAGATGTTGGTCGCATTACTTAGTGAACTACTATATGCTGCTCAGACATGTAGATTTTGTGCTAAGCAGGCAAGTGGGGCAGTTTTCAAACATTATGTTTCCCTTCCAATAAACAAACAGTTCACAAAAAATAACAATTTGAGTGAAAAATAGGTGATAACTTGGCAAGTTGTTGCAATTACTGTACAAGGCAGTGGCACCAGAAGAGAATGGGAGAAAGGTCTGTCTAGCAATTGAGACACTATTTCATTTCCTCTCCAGGGTGTTGTGAAAAGAGCGCACAGAATCACATCGTAGACAAGCAAGGTACTGAGTGCAATGTACAATGTAACTGGTGGCAAAACCACAAAATTTGGTGAGGCAGGGGAGGTTGAGAATGGTTAAGAAAAGTCTGAATGTGATACAATGAAGAAAGAATAATAGAATATTTTCAAAAGAGAGAGGGAAATGGTCATCTCAAACACCAGACACATGCCCTTCGCAGCTGTACGCTCACTATTTTTCATACTCCCACAAGGTTTGGATTCTACAATCACGGCTCTCTTTACAAGGCACCGGAGCTCCAAGCAACCAAGGGGATGCACTTGTCGCAGAGGGGAAAGAGAATCCTGGGGCAGGAATTGGCAGGGCTCATTGATAGGACTTTAAACTGGGTTTGAAGGGGGAAGTGGTAAATAGTCTCCTGCTGGCTGATGACAAACACTGGGGTAGTATACCAGTGGCAGAGGGATGGAGAGCCAATGAGGGCCCTCAACTTGTCCTGGGACAAGTCAGGGAGGAGTCACCACGGCAGTCTGTGGAAATCAAGAGCAACTAGCACAAGAGGAGGACAGGGCCGGCCCAGCTGAAGTGCCTCTATGCAAATGCACAGAGCTTGGGCAACAAACAGGATGAATTAAGAGCCACTGTGCTGCTGGGATGCTATTACTGAAACCTGGTGGGATGATTCCCATGACTGGAATGTAGGTATAGATGGGTACAAGCTCTTTAGGAAGGACAGGCAGGGAAGGAAGGGGGAGGTGTTGCCCCCTATATCAGTGACCAGCTGGAATCAATGGAGCT